>RCUC01131156.1:0-45155 GCA_003697995.1 Taxidea taxus jeffersonii
AACTTGAAGTAATTTACCCATCTATGGAATTATATAAAGTCTACCCAGAAATTCTATAAACATAAATATTAGTATTTAGTTATGAATATGTAAATCATTTATACTTTATGTGTTTGCTTTCTCTTGAGGAAATCCCATCTATTGCCTATTATTGGGAATAGAAGATGAGCACTTATGCCTACTGCATCTTAGTATCAGGTACATCAGGGAAAAGAATTCCAACACTGGATGGAACGATGTTTTACTCACATGGGGAAGAGGAAGTGCAAGATCAGCTTCAATAGTGAGCATCAGTCTTCCATGTCCATTGGGTTCCTAGGGCGACTGGTTGCCAACCTAGGGCAATTGGCATGCATATATACGTCTTGTGCTGCAGTAGAAGGACTCTGTCTACTTGTCTACTCCCTGCAGGGCACAGATAGAGCAATGGGTTGACTAAGTGCCACATGACACAGAGACTTAAGCAGAACAAAGGAACACCATTTGAGTCTGAAATGGGAAGACTTTCCCACACAAGGTAATGAGTCTAGTACAAGCCCTGAGAACTCTCTCTTGGTAAAGGAGTGCTCCAGTCCCAGCACCCATTCTTAATGTGGTTGAAAGGAGATCAAAAGACTACACCAAAAAGACTGCCTTTCCCAACAGTTTCATGGGCATGTTGCCTTCTCCATATTTTTACCTTAGCATTAAAAATAGAATATATCCCCCATGGAGGACTCCACTGTGCAGTCATTAGATAATTAAAATATGATTCATTTTCTAGCCATTTATAACACAACAAAGAGGCCAGAAAATAAAACAACAGAACAAAATAAAACTCTAAAATAACAAAGAGATGTCAAATCAACCCAATTATTTTTGTATTAAATGCATAGTTATTATAAAATACAGTGTTACCTGATTTATACATCTTGTTTTTGCTCTTCACAAAATTCCTGAATATCAGAAAGGTAGACATTTTTATTAGCACTTCACTGAAATGAAAATTGTAATTTTGATCTATTCATACAATGTGTCAGAAGCATTTTAAACACAATTGCCTCTCAGCCCTTTCCTCATTGTTATTTGCTTTCAATTTCTACATTTTTTGTATTTCACTTTCCAGCATATAGCCTTTATAAAGTAATGAAATAGAATATAAGTGTGGCTCCTTAAAGTCATAACCTTGCTCAGTAAAGAGAACAACACTGAATGACAAAATTAGACATTTATTTGACCCAACATGGATATTTAACAGGAGAATTTCACAACTCAAAGCAGTTGAAATAGATGAGGACCTAATCAACATATTCACTTTAATATATCCTAAATATTGTACTTTAGCAGAAAAAATTAATAACAATATATCATGATGGAAAATGGATTATGTTTGATAATGTTGGGTGATAACACAAAATTGTAATATATTTTATCTATCACAGTAAAAATAATGTTGGCATTCATGGAGCAAGCTATAGTTTCACAATTGTTTCACTTGAATAGAACCTGCATTTTTTCCAATATGCTATAGACATCCAACATCTGATGTAAAAATTTAGAGCTGAATGTGTGCATATCTGTATGCAGACTACAACTTGTCTATAGATTGGATTTCAAAATCTATTAGTAAGTTTGTTGATTAAAACTTATAACAGAGTTTCCCTAAGGATGAAAATAAAAGATTTCATTGCACATAAGCAATCGCTCTTATACAAGAGAAGAGTTCAGACTCTGTTATAAGAAATATAACTTTATTTGAGATTTTCCTAAATAATAGTTAATATTGTAATTAGGTATTTTTTTAAAGATTTTATTTTTATTTATTTGACAGAGATCACAAGTAGGCAGAGAGGCAGGCAGACAGAGAGGGGAAGCAGGCTCCCTGCTGAGCAGAGAGCCCTATTCGGGGCTCCATCCCAGGACCCTGAGATCATGACCTGAGCCGAAGGCAGAGGCTTAACCCACTGAGCCAGCCAGGCGCCCCTATAATCAGGTATCTTTATTATAAAAATGTTCTCCTAGTCATTCTTCTCTTATTTATCATTGAATCTAAAATAGCAAAATCACTTTCCCAAATTACTCAAATCATTGTTAATGTAAATCTAATAACTAACATTTTGTTGGATGATTTCAAATTTATTTTATTGAACAAAATTTATTGTTCCTTGTTATATACTAAGAAAAAACTTTACATATATACACATTTACATTGTATTTCTTTTACCCACAGATATATAAATTAGCTGTAAAAACCTATTGTCTAAGGTTTAATACAAACACAAAAACATTAATTGTTGTCTCATTGATTAGTAGAATTTCTAGGTCATTAACTGCATGACATTTATCTCTGTTAATATCTTCATTTAGAACTACATGAATATCTACACAGACATCGCCAATCCAAATGCAAAATAGTATCTATTTAACTGGAAATATATAATTTTGAAACTGTGAGAAATGTCAACAGCTAAAATTTTATTTCTTCTCCAACAAAAGAATACTAAGATGTTACAATCTTAATATCTTGTTAGGAACACAGCAGTTAATAACCATTATAATGAGTTACCCTAATGAGTATAGATGAGAAATAAACAGGTCAGCAGACTAAATAAATGAGTAGAGTTTTGCTGCAGTATAATGGACTATTATGCACCAATGGACACAATTAACATATTAAATATGTTTTAGGGTAAACTTAAAATAGAATGAAATTCATCCCCCTTGAATGCATTCCTCTTTAGAATAAATAAGCCTTTTCCCTCTCATTGGAAGCATATTTAAATTTTATCACTCTTTTTCTGCTGCCTGTTCTCATTACCCCCTGTCCCTTTCCACTAGCCCAACATCCAAGGCTATTATGTACTTTTTAACTACATGACAAAGCCTATCTAGTTACTATAATCTAGAAAAATAAATGTACTTCCCTCTAATTATCATTTAACAATTTTTTAAAGCATGGATAAGATAGAACCCATGAGACCACAATCTTGCTCACTAACTACTTTTCCTTTGAATGGTATAAGGAACAATCACAGAACAGATTGTCTAAAAAAAGAATCCAAACAAACAAACAAACAAACAAAAAAACACTATATATTCTTGGAATAACCAGCCATTTTCACATATGACTTAAATAAGAAAAGATTACATAAATTCTTCATTATAAATTATCTTTGTCATTCATTAAGTCATTCATTTAGCAAATATTTAATGAATATATCCATATCACTCATCTAATTTCTAGTTGTGCAAGGACAAATGTGACAAGGTCCATGGAAATGCCAATTTTTGTTCTAAATTTTTAAAATTATTTTAAATGTCTTTTTATACTGTTTTAAATTATCAATATAATCTTAGATATGTAACACTTTGTTCATACACTCATTCATGTTAGAAATTCTCCGAAGGGCACCTGGGTGGCTCAGTTGGTTAAGTCTCCAACTCTTGATCTTGGCTCAGGTCATGATCTTGGGGTCATGAGGTTGAGCCCCAAGTTGGGCTCCATGCTGGGCATGGAATCTGCTTAAGGTTCTCATCCTCTCCCTTTACCCCTACCCACTGGATTGCCCTCTCTCTCCCTCTCTCTCTCTCAAAACAAAACAAAACAAAACAAAAAACTCCACTAAGAAATGCTTAGAAAAAATGCTTAGAAAACCTTCTACTTGCAGGAATTATAGTAAACAGTGGACGTATGGAAGTGAATTTAAAAAAAAAAAAAAAAAACCTTTCTCCCTGGGATTTTAGAATTTGTCATGGAAATAGATATATGATCAATAAATTATAAAACTTTATTATAATATATATGGAAAACCATGAATTCCATTGAGGAAAATAATGCATGTTAATGGAAATGGGATGTGTTAAGAAAGTTGCTAAGATTCATTCACTTAGTCATTTATTTGTCACATATTTATTAAGAATATATAGCAGTAATTTTGCAAAGTACTGAGATATTACAACAAATAAAACAGCTGAAGTTTTTTTTATCCATACAAAGCCTATAATCCAAAAAGGGGGATAAACATTTTTTAATGATATATTGTAGTGACAGATGCAGAAAATAAAATATGACACAAGGAAAAAGAAATATGTGGAGAAGAGGCAAGAGGAGGGTGGTCATGAAAGTCTCACTGTGAGGATAACTTGAGTAAAGATTTGAATGATGTGTGAGAACCTGTCATGAAGATAAGTGAGGCAGAAGGAGAATACATGCACTTAATGTCCAAAAAATGTTAAGGAGGCTGGGCTGGCCAGTATTAAGATCTACAGGAATAAAAGAAGAATATATGAAAGGTAAATGATTATATGAGGAACGTAGTTTCCTATTGCTATTATAACAAATTAACACAAACTAGGAGCTTAAACCAAAACAAATTTATCCTCTTACAATTTTGAAGGTCAGAAATCTAACATTAAGGTGTTGGCAAAGCTGAATTCCTTTCGGATACTTCAGAAGAGTTATTTATCCACCATTTCCAATTCCTAGAAGCCACCTACATTCCTTGGTTCATGGCCTCTTTCTTGCTTCATGGCAACCTCTTGTTCCTACTATTTCATTTCTTCCTGATTGAATCTGACTCTTCATGTGTCCCTCTTATAAGAAGCCATATGATACATTGGGCACACCAGATTTGGGATAATGTCTCAATCTCAAAACTCTTAACTTGATCACATCTGGACAGTATCCTTTGTCATATAAGATAATACGTAACAGTTTTCAGGGACTAGATATGGACATTCTTTGAGCCTATCATGTGGGTTCTTGTAGATCATACTGTATTTTTGCCTTTTGCTCAGAATACTCTTTGTATATGGGATTGGGAAATACCACACTGGCAATGTAACATGATGGAAATAAGTAATGAGGCCACACAGATATCTAGAGGGAAAGAGTTTCAGGCAGAGAAAACATCAAGACAAAGAAATTGAGGTATGAGCATGCTCCATGCTGAGAAATATCAAGGAGGAAAGGGTGGCTGGAGTTCCCTGAGCTAGATAAACAGTAGAGGTAGAAATTATAGAGGTAGACAAAAAGGAATTCTAGATAGAATGCTTTACAGACCATTTCAGGAGGCCTGGATTTTATTCTCAATGAGAAAGGAAGCCATCCAAAGGTCTCCCTTGAAACAGGTAAGAAGATAAAACTGGAAATATTAATCTTAAAAATATATAAATGGTGTTCTAATCCACAAATTAATGAGCTCTTTAAAAGAATGAGTGCAATCAGAGAGAAGGAAAGTTCTTTAGCTGAATTAGAGAACAACTAAAATAAATGTGCAGGTCAGGGAAATAATGAAGAACCACCAAGAGAGACAAGATGGAATAGCAAAGGGGATAGGGAAGAACTAGAACTGAGAAGGATTTAGAATAAAAATGAAGAAAGTTGTTCAAGACAGTGGGGGTGAGCAATTATTTTGATTGTTGTTGATAGCTTAAATAAAATAACTGAAGACTATTTCCATCCAGATTAATTTTGGGAGAGGCAACATGTGAGTCAAATAATGGTCAGGAAAATCAACATGAGTGTGCCTTTCTTATCCCTGGACAAATCCTGCTCTTCCCAAAGAAGAAAGTACTTGGTGAATCCCCATGCTAATTTAGCAGGGGAATGAGATAACTTTCCTCTTCTCCACCCACTTCATCGTTCTGACATTCTCTTCCACGGACATTTATCCCATTCTCCCTTAATAGTCAGTGGGCCCTAGAGAGACGTGACACACCACATGAGGATAAGGGTAGAGGAAGGGGGAAGATTTCAGGAATGAAGTAACCCATTAGAGCAGATATTTGCTACAGTTGGGAAGCAGATGAATTATTTTCCTATCTTCAGGAAGGAAAACACCTCTGGGCTCCAGGATTTCTCATCACTAAGTCTCTATATAATTGCATTCATACCTGTATTTTACGGAAACATATCTGTGTGTACTTGTTTATGTAAAATAAATCATTTCACAGAAAAGAATTCTTCATTTGGATGAAATAGGATTTAATTTTTATAAAAAAAGAAAAAAAATCTAAGGTTTAAAAGCTTCATAAAATGCATAGTGGTCAAAACACAGTGCTTTGCCCTTTGAAGGAAAATCCCCATAAGAACTGCTTTATTTTGTCATCTACAATCTTTTGGATGTTTTGCATATTTGTAAGCTCACTAAAACTCCATCATATAACTCAAAAACGATACACTCCATATAAATTATTTGCTATATCTATACTGAGTAAAACTATTTGCTGTAAAATAAATATGATACATACTTGCAACTCATGATGCACCTTATATCAAAGGTTCTTGTTAAAAAGTAAGTAAATTTAAATAAAGTTAAAATAAGAAAACATTTCAGATTATGCTACTCAAACATCAGACTACTGTTTTTGTTTAAGAAAATGAGCAAATATTTAATTTAATATTTGTATGGATATTTTAAATTTGTTAAAATATTTTATTTATTTATTTATTTGTCAGAGAGAGAGGGAGAGAGAGAGCATGAGCAGGAGGAGTTGCAGGCAGAGGGAGAAGCAGACTCCCCTCTGAGCGAGGTACCCAATGTGGGACTCGATCCCAGGATCCGGGACCATGACCTGAGCAGAAACCTGACGCTTAACAACTGAGCTACACAGGTGTCCCAATATTTAAATTTTTTAAACACCAAATAAAACTACTAAACAAATATTTTCCTTAAGCTCTTATATTGCATATTCACATAATTCAGAAAATTAAAATCATGAGAATCTGATAAAACAGTTGGATGTTCCTTTGAGAAAATGGCACATTCACATAAAATTTTGTCTGCAATTACAAAGTTAATATGTTCATCTGAAATCCAACATTTGATCCCCTCCAGGAACTCTATCCCTTCATAAACTCCAGTTAAAACCCCCTGACTCAATTTTACTTGCTTCATATGTTTAACATAAATGGTTTTCTTTAGAGGAAAATTTAGATGTTTCTCCACAATTAATATGCCTTGCCTCTAGCATAACTTTTCTGTACTTCTATTATATGAAGAATATTTCTGGTTATGAAAGACAGTGAAAAGCATTAGTTTTGTTGATTATTACTCATCATATCTTCTTGAGATTAGTCAATATATCTACAACAGAAAAAGTATCGTGTTTATTTTAAATCAATGCATGGAAAAAACATATGTTGTTTAAATGCTGATATTCAAAGCCTCAATGCATCTGCCTATTTTGAAGTATTAGGATATTATGAGTACATTTAAAAAAAGGGTTAATGCATTAATGTAAAGTAAAACTGAGAGGAAATATTGATTTTTTTTAAAGTTCAGGCTTATTAAATAGCTTTGGGAAAATGTAAAGTCCAATAATATAATATTTATGAATTAAAGTACAATGGAAACTCATTTTTACTAAGTTCTTATTTTGTGGTTGTATCAATTTTACAAGGTAAGAGCTTACAATATGATTAGTAAAACAAGTAAAACAAAGACAGTGACTGAATGGAAAAGTCAGCATTGCTTATTATAGGAAGCATTCAATCGTACTTTGTCATTGTATTTTCTTTTACTGAGAATTTTGGGAAAGGAGAAATATATATGTTTTTAAAATTAAACGCAAACATTCACATAATGTTTTCTTTTATCTTTAAAAATGTGGAAACTCAGCCAAATATTAATATTTCATAACATTGAAAAACATGCTGCCCATATACACATAAGTACACACAAACACACACACATACATATATAGAACTTTTAGGTGATAATTTCCAAAACTTTTTTAAAAGATCAAAGAAAACTATAAAACAGGGATATTTATATACATATTTGCTTGTACTCAGGTTTCTATGAATATATGTTAACTTAAAGAAAAGGTCTTTAAGATTATATCATGACTTTAAAAAATTACAGAATGAACCCTTTTCATACAGATGATTTTTTTATTTCACAAGGACAAATTTTAGTCATTTAAAATTCATCAGTAGCACCTTCCTGAAGATGCATCAATAGTGTGATGAAGCACTAAATTAATTTAGAATGAACCAATCATAAAATCATACCATGATGAAACACATGTCTCAAAATGGCATAACCACACTTATTTTAAACCAAACACAGTCATCCAGAGCCACTAAAGATACTTAGTTTCTTATATGAAAATTGTATTTAAATCTGAATATCCGTATTAACTCCATTGACACAAATATAATAATAAGAACATGAATCAGTAAATATAAGTTAGCTAAAATTATGATGAAACAATGGTATGATGTTGGTAAAATAGCAAACAAAGAGAGGGAATAGAAAAACAATGGAAGATTTAGTCATTTTAACCTGAAATCTGCTATTGACTCAAGAAACATTACAAATCTATGGAAAAATTCATTCAGTAACTGTTGTTAGAAAGTCAGCTATCTGTGGGAAGAAAAATAAAGTTTGAGCCACTCTTACAAATAAAATTTCCAGGTAGATTAATGACATACATGTTTAACAAAAAACTCTCTAGTGATATCTTGATTGAGATATTTGGTTATATATTAAATATTTTTTCCTGAACAACAGAAGATAAAACAAGTAATACTAAAATATAAGCCACAGATGGAGGGTAGATATTCTAAAATATGTAAATAATAAGACATTATTATCCAAAATATATTCCAGAATTCCTGCAAAGCAATAAGAATTTTAACAACTCAAAAATATACAAAGGACATAATAAAACACAAAGGTAAACAACTCCAAATTCCCAAATGATGTGAAAAGAGGTTGAATTTTTATCTTTTAATTCCAGTGTGGTTAACACACAGTGTCCTATTGGTTTCAGGTGTACAATATAGTGACTCAGCAGTTCCACAGAATGCCCTTTTCTCATTGCCAGTGAACTCCTTAATCCCCATCAACTATTTAACCCACCCCTGCCACCAATCTCCCCTCTGGTATCCATCAGTTTGTTCTTTATTGTTAAGATACTGTTTCTTGGGGATGCCCGGGTGGCTCAGAGGGTTTGGCCTCTGTCTTCGTCTCAGGTCGTGATCTCAGGGTCCTGGGATTGAGTCCCTCATCGGGTTCTCTGCTCAGTGGGGAGCCTGCTTCCCCCCCCCAACCCCTGGCCTCTCAGCCTACTTGTGATCTCTCTCTCTGTCAAATAAATAAATAAAATCTTAAAAAAAAAAAAAAGATACTGTTTCTTGGTTTGCCTCCATCCCTCCTCCCTCTTCTTGGTTTACCCTTTGCTCATTTGTTTTGTTTCTCAAATTCCACATATGAGTGAAATCATATGGTATTTGTCCTTCTCTGACTGCCTTATTTCACTTAGCATAGTACTCTCTAGATCCATCCATGTTGCTGCACATAACAAGATTCCATTCTTCTTTGTATCTGAATAACATTCCATTCTACCTATTATTTGTTATCTACCTACAATCTATCATGTATATCTATCTATCTATCATCTATCTATCTATCTATCTATCTATCTATCTATCTATCATCTATACCACATATTCTTTTCCATTCATCTATCAATGGACGTTGGAGCTGCTTCCAAATTTGGCTATTGTAAATAATGCTGCAATAAACATAGGGCTGCATATATCCCTTCAAGTCAGTGTTTTTGTATTATTTCAGTGTATACTCGGTAGTATAATTACTGGATTGTAAAGTAGTTCTATTTTTTAAGTTTTTGAGGAACCTCCATACTTTTTCCTACAATGGCTGCACCAGTTTGCACACCCACCATCAGTGTACACGTTTCTTTTTCTCCACATCCTTGCCCACATTTGTTGTCCAAGTAAGTATTAATAGGTATGTATTTATTGCCACTTGGTACTTGTTTTGTGGTTGTTTTTGTAGTTCTCTTTTTTGCTTTTATGTACTTCTCTGATCTTTTCTTCTCTTATTCTCTTTTATGGTTTTATGGTTTTCTTTAGTGATATATTTGGATTCCTTTCTCTTTATCTTTTGCATATCTAGCACTGTTTTTTGATCTGTGGTTACTATTAGGTTTGCATCTAACATCTTCTGCATATAGCAGTCTATATTAAGTTGATGGTTGCTTAGGTTTAAACCCATTCTTTACTCTTTCTTTCCCCCCACCCCCAACCCATGTCTTAGGTATATGGTGTTATATTTTACATCCTTTTATTTTGTGAATCCCTTGACTGATTTTATAGATATACTTATTTTTACTGCTTGTGTGTTTCCTACTTTTCTTACTCTTACTTAAGGTCTTCCCTTTCCATTTAGAGTCCCGTATAGCATTTATTGTAGGGCTTGTTTAGTGGTCATGAATTCCTTTAGCTTTTGTTTGTCTGAGAAGCTGTTTCTCTCTCCCTCTATTCTGAATGGTAGTCTTTCTGGATAGAATATTTTTGCTGCAGATTTTTTTTTTTCTCTTTGAACTTTGAATATATCCTGCCACTTTCTTTTGGACTGCAAAATTTTTGCTGAAAAATCTGCTGATAGCCTTATGGGGTTCCCCTCATTTGTAACTCTTTTATTTTTTCTTACTGCTTTTAGAATTGTCTCTTTGTCATTATTTTTTTGCCATTTTCATTACTATATGTTTTGGTGTGGACCTCCTTGGGTTGATTTTTCTGGGAAATCTCTGTGCTTTCTGGATCTGGATATCTTTTCCTTCCCCAGCTTAGGGAAGTTTTCAGCTATTATGTTTTCAAATAAATTTTCCACCCCCTTTTTCCTCTCTTCTTTTTCTGGGATTCCTATAATGGGAATGTTATTATTATACTTGATGGAGTCGCTGAGTTCCTAAGTCTATTCTCATTTTGCATATTTTTTCTCTCACCTGCTCAGCTTGATTAGTTCCCATTACTCTGTGCTTCAGATCACTAATTCACTCCTTTGCTTCTTTTAATCTACTATTTATTCTATCTAGTGTATTTTTAATTTCATTTATTGTGTTCTTCATCTCTTATTAGTTCTGTTTTATCTCTTAGTTAAGGGTCTCACTGATGTCTTTCATACTTTTCTCAAGTCCAGTGAGTAGCTTTATGATCATTACTCTAAATACTTTATGAGGCATACTACTTACATCTGTTTTACTTGGGGCTCTTGCTGTGGTTTTATCCTGTTCTTTCCTTTGGGTTGTAGAACTCTGTCTCCTCATTTGTCTAACTCTGTGTCTGTTTCTGTATATTAAGGAAGTCACCTCCATCTCCTACTCTTGAAAGTAATGGACTTATGAAGAAGAGGTCCTGTAATCCCTTGTAGTGTTGTGTCATCTGTTCACCAGAAACTGGCATTTCAAGGATTATCTCCTATGTATGCCGCATGTGCCCTGCTATTATAGCCTAGCTCCTTTTTCCTTCAGTCTAGTCACATACAGAGGTTTTCTTTGCCTATCGCGGGCAGCATTTTGTCCTAATCCTGCATCTGGTGTGCAGTTTTAACTAGGTGCATGCTGGTCTGTTTCTGAAATTATTCCTATATTCACCACAGCAAAGACCTAGGAAACCTGGACATATCTGCAAAACATGAAAAGCAGGCAGGGTATGCGATTTTAACATGACGCACCTTGAGCTTTCATAGGGCCTATTACCACCATTGCCACATCCCAGGCCAGGACACCACAAAACACATGGGTCAGTAGATGTGTAGGTGTGTTGTTGGCAAGGTTTTTGGTGGTCTTCTGGGGTAGAGGACCTGTAGGGCTGGGACTGAAGAAAACATGACTGGAAATCTCAGATTCACTGAAGTCCAGGGGTGGGTGTAAGCAAGTAAGGTAGTGAGTGTGGGTGCTACACTGGTTCCCAAAGGTGGCCGTGTGTTTATCCTGGGAGGTGGAGGAGACAGATGGTGCCCTCCAGCTCCTTTGTTCCAGGAAAAGTGCCTCAGTGATAACTGCCCCTCCAGGACATACACCAAAATGAGTAAACTGTTCTCTCTCCCATATGCCTCAGGAGTTTTTCAAATTTCTGCTTCTACATTGTGTCTCTGTTGATTGCCTGTCATGCTGTGTTCTTAAGGGCAGGGACACTAGGCTTTGTATCTCTGGATTCTTCCAGATCCAAGCCCACTGATTTTCAAAATTCCAGGCTTTAAGTCCCTCTGGCTATAAGAACTCATGAAATTCAGTCCCTCTCACTTTCAAAGCCCAATGTTATGGGGATTCATATTCACCATGTAGGTCCCCCAGTGTGGGGGTCTATTTCTTTCCCCTTACCATGCCCTCCAAGTGCCTTGCCTGACTTCTCCCTAGAGATCGTTCCATGAGTTCATTTAGTTCCCAACCTCATCTCTGCCATTTCTACCCTCTTTAGTGTGCTTCTTCTCTAAGTAATCTTGTGGAGTTTGTTCTGTCAGGCCTCAGGACATTTTGTGGGTTATTCACACTGATAAGGGTGTTATCTAGTTGCATTTGTGGGATGAGGTGAATTTACGGTCCTCTTACTCTGCCATCTTCCCAATCTCCTCCAAAGAGAGGTTGAATCTTGTGCATAATCCAAATTAAAATGCCTGAAAACTACAAGAATTTTAGTAAGGTAAAACAAAGTTAATCTTTATGTACTACCTAGCAAAAGTATGAATTATTGCAACCACTTCGAAGACAAATTCTTTTTTTCTAAAGATTTTACTTATTTATTCATTTGTTTGTTTGTTTTAGAGAGAGAGAGACCATGCACAACAAGGGGAGAGGCAGAAGGAGAGGGAGAGAGAGAATCCCAACCAGACTGTGTTGAGCACTGAGCTTGATGTGAGGCTCAATCTCACAACCCTGAGATCATGACCTGTGTGAAACCAAGAGTCAGACACTTAAGCAACTGAATCACCCAGGCATCCCATGAAGACGAATTCTTAATAGATATCTATATATTTATATACATATGTATATATTAACTTAGAAATTCTATTTCTCATCACACATTCACACACAAACACACTCTGTTTCAGAGGAAGGGGATAAGATGAGATTCTATCCAACTCATATTTTTCCAACTTCTAATTATAAAGATGGTTAAAAAACTTAATTCCATCTGCAACCTTATTTCCTCTTTGCAATATAATGTAACATGTTCATAGGTTCCAGGGATTAGGACATTGACACCTATGGGGGTTATTATTTTGCCTACTACAATTATTTAAAATTAACTATATTATTTGAATACACCTATCACTGGTAAAACAATGAAGAAAATTAGAGCAATGATTTTCACTAAAGTTAGAAGAGTGATTACTTCTAAGGAGGAAGACAGGAGGTATACATAGAGTGGGGCAAAATGGTACAAGCTTCTCATTCTGTCAATGACTGGTTTCTTAAACAGAAGTTACAAGTGGCTTCATGTTGTCATTGTTTATCCTGCATCAGTGGGTAGACTATTGAGGTAAGACATGGTCTACAATTTAAAATTATCAGGATTTTTTTCCCTTGTAATTTTAAAGGTCACTAACTGCTTTTCAAAACCCATATAAGATGACTTCAAAATAAAAAAAGCTTAAGCACACACATAGACAAAAGTAGTTATATATTATTTATGTACACAAAGGTATATAGCTCGATTAAAACAAAACAAAATTAAATTCTCTGGAGCAAAGGTATTGGATTAATACCACTTTTTACTTTAGTTTCAATCTTCACCGTGTTTTGACCTGCTCTGTGACACAGGAGTGAGGCTTTTGTTTCCTTTACTTGTTTCCTTTACAATCTGGTTTCAGGTAAGGTCTAGTGAATGGAAGACACTGGCAAGAGATTGGGAATTCAATAGTGTAGAGTGAAGAAAGAGTATTTATACTATTTTATTGATTCAATAATTGAAAAAAGAAAACATGCAGTTATGTTATTTTGTTATATATAAAAAGCTCGGTGAATTCAGTAAAGTGTCAGGATATAAAATCAGTGCACAGAAATCAGTTGCATTTCTTTACACCAACAACAAGACAGAAGAAAGAGAAATTAAGGAGTCAATCTCATTTATAATTACACCCCAAACCATAAGATACCTAGAAATAACTCTAACCAAAGAGGCAAAGAATCTATACTCAGAAAACTACAGAGAATTACAGACCAATATCCTTGATGAACACAGATGCTAAACTTCTCACCAAAATACTAGCCAATAGGATCCAACAGTACATTAAAAGGATTATTCACCACGACCAAGTGGGATTTATTCCAGGGCAGCAGGGTTGGTTCAACATCCGCAAATCAATCAATGTGATACAGTACATTAACAAAAGAAAGAACAAGAACCATATGATACTCTCAATAGATGCTGAAAAAGCATTCGATAAAGTGCAACATCCCTTCCTAATCAAAACTCTTCAAAGTGTAGGGATAGAAGGCACATACCTCAATATTATCAAAGCCATCTATGAAAAACCCACTGCAAGTATCATTCTCAATGGAGAAAAACTGAGAGCTTTTCCGTTAAGGTCAGGAACACGGCAGGGATGTCCGCTATCACCACTGCTATTCAACATAGTACTAGAAGTCCTAGCCTCAGCAATCAGACAACAAAAAGAAGTTAAAGGCATCCAAATCGGCAAAGAAGAAGTCAAACTATCGCTCTTTGCAGATGATATGATACTATATGTGGAAAACCCAAAAGGCTCCACTCCAAAACTGCTAGAGCTTGTACAGGAATTCAGTAAAGTGTCAGGATATAAAATCAATGCACAGAAATCAGTTGCATTTCTTTGCACCAACAACAAGACAGAAGAAAGAGAAATTAAGGAGTCAATCCCATTTACAATTACACCCAAAACCATAAGATACCTAGGAATAAACCTAACGAAAGAGGCAAAGAATCTATACTCAGAGAACAATAAAGTACTCATGAAAGAAATTGAGGAAGACACAAAGAAATGGAAAAATGTTCCATGCTCATGGATTGGAAGAATAAATATTGTGAAAATGTCTATGCTACCTAAAGCTATCCACACATTTAATGCAATGCCTATCAAAATCCCATCCCATTTTTTCAAAGAAATGGAACAAATAATCCTAAAATTTATGGAACCAGAAAAGACCTCGAATAGCCAAAGGGATATTGAAAAAGAAAGCCAAAGTTGGTGGCATCACAATTCCGGACTTCAAGCTCTACTACAAAGCTGTCATCATCACGACAGTATGGTACTGGCACAAAAACAGACACATAGATCAATGGAACAGAATAGAGAGCCCAGAAATAGACCCTCAACTCTATGGTCAACTAATCTTTGACAATGCAGGAAAGAATATCCAATGGAAAAAAGACAGCCTCTTCAACAAATGGTGTTGGGAAAATTGGACAGCCACATGCAGAAAAATGAAATTGGACCATTTCCTTACACCACACACGAAAATAGACTCAAAATGGATGAAGGACCTCAACGTGAGAAAGGAATCCATCAAAATCCTTGAGGAGAACACAGGCAGCAACCTCTTCGACCTCAGCCGCAGCAACTTCTTCCTGGGAACAACGCCAAAGGCAAGGGAAGCAAGGAAAAAATGAACTATTGGGACTTCATCAAGATCAAAAGCTTTTGCACAGCAAAGGAAACAGTCAACAAAACCAAAAGACAACTGACAGAGTGGGAGAAGATATTTGCAAATGACATATCAGATAAAGGGCTAGTATCCAAAATCTACAAAGAACTTAGCAAACTCAACACCCAAAGAACAAATAATCCAATCAAGAAATGGGCAGAGGACATGAACAGACATTTCTGCAAAGAAGACATTCAGATGGCCAACAGACATATGAAAAAGTGCTCCACATCACTGGGCATCAGGGAAATACAAATCAAAACCACAATGAGATACAACCTCACACCAGTGAGAATGGCTAAAATGAACAAGTCAGGGAATGACAGATGCTGGCGAGGATGCGGAGAAAGGGGAACCCTCCTACACTGTTGGTGGGAATGCAGGCTGGTGCAACCACTCTGGAAAACAGCATGGGGGTTCCTCAAAAAGTTGAAAATAGAGCTACCTTATGACCTAGCAATTGCACTACTGGGTATTTACCCTAAAGATACAAGCGTAGTGATCCAAAGGGGCACGTGTACCCGAATGTTTATAGCAGCAATGTCCACAATAGCCAAGTTATGGAAAGGACCTAGATGTCCATCAACAGATGAATGGATAAAGAAGAAGTAGTATATATATACAATGGAATACTATGCAGCCATCAAAATAAATGAAATCTTACCATTTGCGACGACCTGGATGGAACTAGAGTGTATTATGCTTAGCGAAATAAGTCAACTGGAGAAAGACAACTATCGCATGATCTCCCTGATATGAGGAAGTGGAGATGCAATGGGGGTGGTAGGAAAAGAAAAAATGAAACAAGATGGGATCAGGAGGGAGACAAACCAAAAAAGACTCTTAATGTCATAAAACAAACAGAGGGGGGTGAGGGGGAGGGGTGTTGGGAGAGGGTGATGGGGTTACATTATATGTTTATATAAAAATTTTAAAAAAGGGACGCCTGGGTGGCTCAGTTGGTTAAGCAGCTGCCTTCGGCTCAGGTCATGATCCTAGCATCCTGGGATCGAGTCCCACATCGGGCTCCTTGCTCGGCAGGGAACCTGCTTCTCCCTCTGCCTCTGCCTGCCTTTCTATCTGCCTGTGCTCACTCGCTCTAACAAATAAATAAATAAAATATTTTTTAAAAATTAACAAATAATAAAAGAAAACAAAAAAATAAAATAAAAAATAAAATCTTTAGAAAAAAAGCTCAGTGAATATGATTGAACATGAAAAACCATTTTTTGTGGTTGTTATTGTTGCTGCCATTTATAATTCTTTCCTCCTCCTTCTCCACTCTCTTCCTCCTTCTCCTTGTTCAATTTCTTTTCCTTCTTCTCCTCCTCCTTCTCCTTTTTCTTAATTTCTCCTCCTCCTCCTCCTTCACTTCTGATTTTGCTTCTCTTGTAGTTTGTTTCCTTCTTTTCCTAGTGTTGTTGTCCGCAGTGTTTCAGGGGGATTTGATTTTCTTACTGGTCTTCCTTTGAATCAAAGGATAAAAGACCAGAGGACAGCACAACTGGGTCAAATAATCTTACAGTTGCTTACACAGTGTAGTATACAAACAAGTATTCTAGAACTCACAGTATTTACAAATATTCTTCTATTGCCACCTTCTCTCCATCCTTAGCCTTATTAAAGTCAAACAATAGTGTAATGTGTAAAAGAAAATAATAGAAAAAATAATTCTAGATCATAATTGAACAACTGATGATATCCTTTTTCATTCTGGCATGAATGAAAAAATTCACTACTAGCACGTGAATTTTTAGATACAGAAAATATAAAGCAAGAAAAGAATCAAATGAGCATTTGATTATGACAGAGCATCACATATGATCTTGAATCTGAATTGAACCATTCTCTTTTTTCCTTTGCTCTAATTATTATTAAAAGCTTATTTCCTGTTATATTTATCATCTGTCATATGTAAGAAAGAAAGAGTAAAGGAACTTGACTTTGTAGATTGCATTCAGTTATTATATCCTGACAAAAATATTTTGACTTTTCATCTAGACATGGATTTTTCATCTAGACAAGTATGTGTGTTTGCATATAACAATCATTGTAGTATTTACATGAAAGGCTGTACATATGAAAGACTTAATGTTATAAAGATAAAATATACTGTCCCTGAGGTCAAACTGCTTGAATGCAAAGTCTCAATTATTAACCATGTGATCATTTATAAGTAATTTAAACTTTATAATCTTGTGTTACTCATCTATGAATTTGGGATAATAAAAGTGACTTCAAATATTTTATAAACCTTAAAATATATACATAGACTATCCTTTAAAATATCTAGATTAAATTAAGCATTCATACATATTAGTTATTAATTTATGGCAAAGAGAATAATCTATAAAACTTCAATGTATTTAAAGTATACTTAAAGTTACATATCTCAATATCAATATTAGTATTAATATTGTATTTATTTATTTATTTCTAAAAATAATTGGAGATTGATAATAATAAAAGATAAATAAATAAAACATGTAAAAGTGGTGGTTCTTTAGTGTTCCTGCCTATATTTTCTGCTAAAGTTATTTAAAGGTTTGGAGATAATGGTCATAAACATATGATCATGATCAGAGAAACCAACCAGAATACAATTTTTAAATTGATTTTAGAATGTTTTCATTGATTTTGATATGCTTTCACTCTTTTGATTCTACTACACATCAGACTTGTGGTGTCTGTTTTATATCTGCATTAATACAGTCAGTAGGTAATTGAACAAATGGAATGGCATTTCAAAATAGAGATACTAGAGAAAGTTTTTTTCAAATTCTGTCCTTAATTCTTTTTTCTTTCTGTAATCTTTTTTAATGAAAACCTCAGACTGCTGTCATTTTAACTTTCCCAGTTATGAACATGTCTTGATTTTTTGTGTGGGGCTTTGACTTCTCTACTCATGTTCCACATTTTCAACAGTTGCTAGTTATTTCCACATGTTTTGAAATACTTCCATTCAAAACATTGCCCAAAATAAGAGAACTAAATAATAATCATATATTATGGATATTTTATTGATAAGATAACTGGGTCTCTTAGAATTTATGTGATTTACTTTAAACCATAGATGTAGTAACTAGAAACGCAGAGACTGAAACAGATCATTGGAATCCAAACCCATTGCCTTCCTATATAGGACTCCCATATATAAACGCATTCTGATGTATAACAATGTTACAATCATTCAATTTTATTATATCATTGTACTTATATTATCCAATATAATCTGTGGTCTTCCCTGAGTTAATTTCATTTGCTTTATCCAGCATTGCATATATAGAATATCCAGCATTGCATATATAGAAAAGGCCACTTACACTAAGTTATCTGAAGGAACTGCTTCACATTATGCTCTGATGATGGTATTATTGCTTTGTGCTCCTTCAGGGTATTGCAGATTCAAAAATATAAAGCTCATTAACATGAAACAGCTCCCAGAGGAGATGTGTTATGTAGAATCCAATGTTTACAAACATTTATAGCCCTATTTATCTAAAAGTTGTCCATTAGTTGACAGTAAATCAGTGTGATTTGCATTGAAATACACTATTTACCTTTAGTAGCCATGCAGCTATATGTATATTATATATATCAACGTGTATATAACCAGAATGAAACAGTCCTGCAATATTATATTTGAAGTTAAGGAAATCCACCAAGTTGAAAGAAAGATACATATTTATTTTCATGTTTAAACCGCTGCCAATTTATGTGTCTGATTTTCAACAGTGGTCCATAATTCAGATGTTTTTAAACTTAGTAAGTATTACTTTGAATTCTGATGCAGAATTAACATAATCATTTTAATCCCGAATGGTAATATTTCATATTTCTAATCATAATGAATGGATCTCAGCTATAACACAGGAAGAAAGTTAGGATTTTATAGTAAGGTATTAATAAATCAATTTATTAAATATATGTGAACATATTCAATGTGATCTGGTTTCACTAATTTATTCATTTATTTGAAAAATATTCATTAAGTTCTTAAAATGTGTTAGGGCCTTCCCAGTAGACACAAAAGTGAAAGGAAGAAATGTCTTTATTTGTATAGCTACATTAAAAGATGGCACAAAAGTAAAAACTAAGTGGGAAAAAATAGGACAGATAGAAGGGGTGTCTTTGGAAAAGAAAGGACTACACCAAATAAGAACTATAAGAAACAAGAGGTAACTTGTTTTCTCAGTAATTATCCCATACATGAAAACCAAGAGACACTGCATTTAGAAAATCTTATTCACCACAGTGGGAGGAAATTCATTATAAAGAAAAGATACTCTGAACTGCTGACGGTGACTGCTTGAGACTGAAAGACCTTGCCGCAAGAACTGTAATCTAGCAAATGTGATCATGCTTAGGAAAATCAAGACTAAACATGTATGTTTTACACCTAAACAAAGTCAAGTACATCAGAATCATCTTAACTAAAGAAAGTTATAAAGTCTTTTATTAGAAGACTTTACAGAAAAAATGACTAATTCTTCTCAAATAACTTTATAAATGTGATCATACTTAAATTAAAATCCCAATAAAATTATTAAGATTAATCTTATATCAATCCACATGTTCTGGGGAGTTATATAGACCTAGGTTAAAATTTTGGATCACTTATTAAATGAGTTATGTGTCCTTGGGCAGTTGACCAACTTCTCTGATCCAATCTCTTACAGGAAGACAAAAATATTATCTCTTATAATAATAAAAGGAGTAAATAAGAGCAATTATAAAGTATCTAGTATAGTGTCTGACATTCAAAAAGTACTTTCTGAATGTTGATTATTCCTTTCTCCCTCATAGGCTCTGTAATTGAGAAAACTATTTAACTACCAAACTGCGGCTTCCTCTTCAGATTTGCCACTTGGAAGTATTTGCTCAATGAAAGATTATATTCTCCAGATCCTTTCATATCTAATTATGGCCATGTTAGTAGTTCTTGCAAATGAAATATGAATAAAATGATGTGTTCTTCAGGACTGGAATATTAAAAATCAATGTTCTGGACTTACAGTTTTAGTGACAACATGTGAAGAGATTGGAAGTTAACACTTCTATTCTAAACAAAGAAACAATGGCAACAGCAACCAAAAAACTTAATAAACTGAAAAATTATTACTATCACTGGACCCATGAAAGAACTGAAGATGCTAAAATCTGGAGAGAACAGTGAATAGCAAGAATTATAAAAAAGATCTGTTTACCTGGAGCAGACTCTTCTGGAGCCATCAACCATAAGGTACAGTTAAATGGGAATGTTGTGAAATTGCTGTGGCTGATTATGCACTAAGAAGAACATGAGAAACTCCCCAAGACCATAGTCTTATGGGTACATAAGGAGGCTTATTCATGAGTTTTTTCTCTACCTACCCCACCAGATTCTCACTTTAAAGTCAAGAAAGACTTTGTGACTTTGGTTCATGAAAGGAAAGTAGAAAAATTACAAAATATTTTCAGATAGTTCTACTTCACAGTCCTACTCTGCATGGGAGAAGACTTTACTAGAGGCTTATTCCTTCTAGAGGGTAGGAGATGTACATAACTCCTGTGCTCTTTAGCTTCCCGGTCTCTAGTTGGTGAAAACAGTTATACCATGCTAGGGCTTTTTTTTTTTTTTTTTAAAGGTTGAAAAACTGTATTAACTTCAGAAAAGCAGGTAAGAGAACACCATCTTAATGGAGATATACTCATTAAAGTTATGGTAGGCTATTAAAACACAATATGCTGGTTTAATTATTGATCTTATTGTAAAGTCACAAACAACATTGGTCAAAATATATAGGCAGTATCCATTTCCATATAACAAATTCAGTTGCAGGCAGTCCAGGACAAACAATTCAACAAGGTACAAGATCATGTTCTCCCCATCCCAGCAACTGCATCACATGGAACGTTTTCATCAATATGCCTTTCACTTTCTGGATACCAGATGTTTGTTGCAGTTCCAGTCATAACATCTATTTCTTTGTATTTTTAAAAGATTTATTTATTTATTTTAGAGAGAGAGAGAGCACACAAAGTGATGGGCAGGGAGAGGGAGAGAAAGTTTCAAGCAGTCTCCACACTGAGCATGGAGCCCAATGTGGGGCTTGATCTCATGACCATGAGATCACAACCCCAGCCAAAACCAGGAGTCAGACACTTAACTGACTGTGCTACCCAGTAATCCCATAACATCTATTTCTAAGCAGGAAGGTAAAGGATGAAGGAAGGCAAGTGCAGGTAACAGAAACAGACTACTGGTCCTCAGTTACTGAACTGAAAAAAATTCTAGCATTAAATTAAATTTAGGACATAGTCAGAAGTAAAATTAAGAACTGTCTATAATTTAAGGTGAGTATGATGGTAGGTAAGACTTATTTTTAGTATAATGTGAAGCCATCTAATGATTTTTAAATGAGGAATTTCATTACCTCAGTTATCTTTCAAAAATACAATTCTGGCTTCCTATGTGGGGAGTAAAAGGAGATAAGAAAGATCAAATTACATGATATTAGAAATGACTAAGGTTGACTACTATGACTAGAGTGGCAGTGATTGAGAAATAGAGAGATGAGTGACTTGGGCATGTTTTGGATGCAGATCTTTTAGGATTTTAAGATTTATTGAGGACTGGTAGGTAATGAGCAAAGGGGATGAGCAAAATGAATCCTAACTTTTGATATGATCTGCATGGTTAATTAATTGAGGGTGATGAGGAAAGAAAAATTGGGGGGAAGTGATTATTGAAATTCTATTTTGAATATGTGAAATTCAAGATGGCTTTAGACTTTTGAGTGGCTGAATACAGTTGTAAATTAGAGATTTGCTTGGAACTTGGTAGTGATCTAGAATGGAGGTGTTCAATTTAAGAATCACCATATGCATGGTCTTCACAGTTTTGAGAATATATGCCGTCACAGGTGGGGGTAGTTAGGTATAAAAAAGGGCCTGGGGCCAAGCCCTGAGAGACGCATTGTTTTATAATACACAGAATGAAGAGATGCTCATTGGAACAGGTGAATAAGGTGCAGCCAGTGAGCTAGAGGAAAACCAGGAAACTGCTACAGAGTCTATATAAGGAGAATGATGAATGAAGCAATAAACAAAGAGCTCAAGAAGATGCAGACTTAGAACTGTTATTTTGGACTTGGAACCTGGCAGAGTTCTGTCAATTCCCATCAGAGCAGTATCTTTGTATCCCAAATTCACAGTCACAACAGGAATCACTCAAATAATCACTCAAAATAAGATAAGGTGAGGCAGATTCATTTATTTACAATGAGACTAATTATAAATATGCAAGTGGGATTTAGGGAAGCCACAACAGACATTGTGTGAACCTGGGGCTAACAGCAAGCAAAGCTGTTAAGATCCCTAGTCCTAAGGGACAGAGAGAGTGATTGACAGAAGCAAAGAGCCCACAGGTGGGCGCTGGACTGCTTGTTAGATGAGCTAGGTAAAGAAACAGTGAGCTAGGTACAGAAATTAATAGTAAGCTTTTGCAAATTTTGATAACAATTTGATAGAATAACTTTATGTTTATTGTAACTATTAATAAAAATGGTTTGGGTTATTTGGGAAAAAAGGAGCAACATCTTTAGAAGGGTAGTAATGAAAGTAATCTCTGAGAGGGACATAAAGGGATTTGATAAAGCATAAGTGCCAAAAGTTAACAGATTTTTAAAAAAGTTTTACTATGAAAAGGAACCTCAAAATAATAGAGTAATAGGGAGGCTTGTGGTATCCAGGGAGTAATTGAATTTTGCTGTTTCAGTGGTTAGTGTTAACTGCTGTTATTGTGGTCTCTATTTTTGTTATTTCAAGATGGAATGGCTGAGGCACATTTATATGATCCCAGATTGTTCTAGTCGCTAAGGAGAAACTGATAATGCATAGGAGAAAAAGCACAATTTGTTAGATCAATGGAGTCACAAGTTCTACATGAAAGAGCAAGAGTCAAAAGAGTTATATATAAAAAAAAGCAGTACATTAGGCTAAGTTTAAAAGTTGAATAGAGAAATAATTCTTAACTAGTGAAAAGGAAATAAATATTAAGATACTTGGAATAGAAATTAATTGAAATTTTTAATAATAATAGAAGACAGAGTATTTTTATGAGGTATGGGGAAATGCAGGCTGTAGAATAAGGTGAGGCCAAATTGCATGTATTATGATAAAGATTCTTGACTTTTTCCTGGGTGGGGAGAGAGTTCCACATTCATCTCTGGAATCCCACCACATCTTGCAAAAAGGCAGTGATTGCTTCTATTCTATCTTTTCTTTGCAAATATGTGGGCAGGAGAATAGTGGCCATGAAAAAAACTCAAGTGGCAGTCACGGAGGACTGAAATACAGGAGATATGGTAAGAGAGCAAAAAAGAAAGGAAATCAATAAAAAGCTTCTTAAAGTAAATTATCAGCAGTGTCCAATGCTTCCCAGATGAAAACTAAGTGAGCCTTTTGATCTTAGTAATCAGAAAGTGACTAGTGATCAGAGTCACCTTAGTGGTGATTAGATTCAAGTTGGCTGGCCAGTGAGTTTGGAATAAAGGGAAGGCAAAGATTTGTAGCAATGCTTTAGTGGAATCAAACAGCAAGGAATGCATGTCCAAAAAGATCATTGTTTTATTTCTTTAATTTTTTAAAATATTTTATTGATTTATTGATTTATTTTAGGGTAAGAGAGAAAGTGTGGGGAGGGGAAGAGGGGGGAGGGAGTGGTAGAGAATCTCAAGCAGACTCTGTGCTCAAGCATGGAGGACGTGAAGCCCTACAATCGAAGACCATGACCTGGGCCAAAACCAAGAGTCAGATGTTCAACTGGCTGAGCCATCTAGGGGTCTGGATCATTGTTTTAAAATAGAAAAAAAAAAAAAAGCATATTTTTATGGTACAGAAAAACACCCCTTAGAACATTCGGAAAGGTACATGACAGGGAATTACTGTGGGTTTCTATTTACAAAGATAGAGAATCTTTTGAAATTGGAAAGAAAAAAACAGTGGGCGTAGATGCAAAATAGACTGTGGAAAACGGAGGGATTCTAGAGGTAGAAACAAAGTTCATTTGAGAGATAGTTGAGATAGTTCTGCCATGGGGAACTTGAGGATGTAGTTGGAAATTGGGAGGGGTTTTTTTGTGTGTATTTCTTTGTTTTGTTTTGTTTTTCTGAAGCCCAGTCACAATGATCCATGACAATAGTTAAAAGGGTTTCTCCATTTGCATTCCAAAGAGTCCTTCAACTGATAATAACATTTGAATAGCAGAAGAATGATATCGAATATTCAACAAGACTATGGAAGGATATTCTTGGGCAGAGGAAAAATAGGTATCAACAAGAAGACATTATTTCATTAATCTCTTATCTAACCATACTATTTCATAAATTCGTAAAATCCTCATAGAACAGAAAGAAAGGGTAACCACTTCTGAGAAAGTAGCCCCTAGAGGTACACATCTCTGATAGGTCCAGCTAATTGCCTAGGAGTGTTCCTTCAGGCTGACAGCAATAAATCAGAGAACATTTGGATGGGATAGCAGTGCTAATTCCCTTTGGCCATAAAAAGTTTATTAGAATAGATGATTTAAATCACTTCTCAGCTAAAAGCATCTATGATTTACATAAATTATCATTTGTATTATAGTCCTTGTATGCTCTACAATCCTATATTCACGACTCAATTTTATGCTCCCTTTGGGCAAGGAGTAGGTGATACTCATTTTTGCCTTAGTCCACAAGCATTTTCTTTTTTTTTTTTTTTTTAAGATTTTATTTATTTATTTGACAGACAGAGATCACAAGTAGGCAGAGAGGCAGACAGAGAGAGAGAGGAGGAAGCAGGCTCCCTGTTCAGCAGAGAGCCCGATGCGGGGCTCGATCCCAGGATCCTGGAATCATGACCTGAGCCGAAGGCAGAGGCTTAACCCACTGAGCCACCCAGGTGCCCCCAGAAGCATTTTCTATTTCCGTATATAAAATACATGGTTGAAGCCTAAAAACAGACATAGTAGAAAAAAAAAAAAGCAGAAAAACAGGTAAAGAACCAAAAATATATTTTCATAAGGAAAAAGCACCCAAATAATATCAAATAGTCATCATTTCTACCTTAGGATTGAAAAGACAAAGTTCCATGGAAGTTTAAGATTGAACGTATCCCATCTGGTAGATCTAGCACTTCCAGAAATAATTGAGAGAAATCCAGAAGGGAAAGCTCAAAGCGGACCTAGAGAATTTTACAGATTTGACCTCTTTACATCAAAATAGTTTTAGCCAATAATTTTATATTGCATATATGATATAGAATTTGCATAGATTTTTATACTCCTTTATTTGTCATACTAACACCTACCACCTGAAATGAGAGCTGAGACATATTTCTCATGCAATATCAATGATCCTCACTTGCAGAGGAGGAAATCAACTCCATTAGTTGCTTTGCACAAATTTTGGCACAAGATGAAAATGTATTAGTTTGCTAGGGCTACACTGACAAAGCACCACAGTAGCTTAAACAATAGAAATGCATTTTCTTACAGTTCCAGAGCTAGAAGTCCAAGACCAAGACTTGGACTTGTGGGATTCTTCTCTGCTGAGGCCTCTCTCCTTGCCTTGCCTTTCCTTGTATTGTCACATGGCCTTTTTCTGCACATATGCCTAGCATCTCTCCCTCTTTTTATCAGTCATATTGGAGTAGAAGCCATCCTAAGGGCTCTTTGAATCTCTTTGAAACCCTGTCTCCCAATATAGATTAGGGCCCATCTGTATGATTTCATTCAACCTTAATTGCTTCTCTAAAAGCTCTATTTTCAAATATTAAATTCCAAGAGACTAGAGGTTGGGCCCTCAACATACACATTTGGGGGTATTAACAAGTCAGCCCATAACAACTTTTATTATCATTACTGTCATCTTCAAATAGCTTGGCAACCGCTATTCATTTGCTATCATCAGGTAGAGAACTCTGAAGTGTTTCTTTAAGTTGTGAGTAGTTTGTTTTCTTTATATTCTTGTGTCAGAAACCACTTCAAAACATAGTGGCTTAAAACACAAATTTTCCTTCACACTTCTGTGTGTCAGCAATGTGGGAAAGGTTTGGCCAAGCACGTAGACCTTGGTCAACATTGTGTCTAGCTGGGGTGACCTGGCCTGGAGAATTTCTAGAACAGCTATGTACTCATAACTTTCAGTCTCTCTCTGTAAACCTTTCCACCTGAAGTCTCATCTTCCAGGTGGCCTGGGATCCTCACAACATGATAATTACAAGGTAGTTGGGCTTCTTACATGGCACCTGGCTCACAGGTACGGGAGAGGAAGCTGCCAGATTAGTTAAGGACGATGCCGGAACTAGCACAGTCTCATTTCTGCCATGTACTAAGGATCTAGGCAATCACAGAACCTGCATACATTCAAAGCGAGTTAAAAAATAGACTGTGCTTCTTGGTGAGAAAGTAAGAAAGTCAAATTGCAGAAGAGTATGGGAAATGGAAATGTTTTTGTGACCATTTTTGGAAAATTGGACGGCCGTTAAGTGTGATTTGGGATGATTCATTACGGTGGACTCTTTCTGAAAGGAGAAATACTTCCAAAAATAGCAGCTGAGTCTACAAGGCAAAGTTGCAAGTCCTGCAATGAAATAGAATAGGCTTATTTTGGAATAATTAAATCAGCTTTAACTGAAACCCCTTCAGTTTCTCATCTTTTGTTCATGCTATTTTCCAGCTTTGAATGTCTCTTCCTCTCTTTTGCACACACACACACAGACACAAACACTAAACACACACTTACACTATCTTTTCCCAACAACTTCAACTTATCCTTCTTGTGTCAGCTTCCAAAAATTCTCCTGTCCTGCTCAGAAAAGGTTATTTGCCTCTTTTCACAACACTTTCCACTTTATTTTAATAAAAAAGTGATTTGCTTGGGTTTCCTGGAAGATTCTGGGAAAAAAATTCTCTGGGAAGGTCTGGGGAAAAAAATTCTCTATTAAACATTATTTATCCCTTTTTTTTCCCTCAAGTGACTAGACTATATGCTCAATATATATATTTTTGTTGACTAATTTTTCTGGTTTATAAAAGTATTTGTTTCTGAAATTGAAGGTTGTACCATGAAATATATTTAAAGCTTAACTTTTTACATTTAAATATTTCTAGCCAATAATTCTACATCTCATACAAAATAAAAATAATATATTTGGGGGTACATAAACAAGAACCAACTTTTTATGAAAGAAACAGGAGATAGAGTAATTTAAATTTCTAAATTTATACCTAACTTTTCTTTTCAAACCATTTTTTTAGAAATAATATAAATATCTGTTTTCACTGAATAACTATCAAGGGATACAGGGAAAATAAAAATTGTGCATAATTTTATGAAATTTTATTTATCAGTAAAATTTAAATATATATCCAGGTGCACAGAATTTCATATAATGTCACACAAAATAATTTACATAGACATGGCCCCTATCTTCTGGATTTTTATCATACTAAGCAGAGAACAGACTGCCACAGAGTAATTAAATAAAAACCAAAGCATTAAAAGTGTACATTCAGTCATTTATTACTTTTATATAATATGTTTACTGACATATAGCAATATTAATTAATCTCAAGGTTAACTCTTCAATATATCTTTTATTCATCTGTGTAATAGAAAAATTAACAATCTATAAAATGCTCAGACCCTCTACAGTAAGTATGAGGAAGTCATAGGCTATGCCCTGCCATTACAGATGGGTTACTCTAATAACATTTATCTCTGTTAATAACCCTTATTCCGGGAAAGACCCTCTAATTTAGATCCTTATGTGTAATTGATGGAGGGACAAAAGTTTCTCTTGAGTCCACAGGGTCTCAAGTACCTTCAGCTCCAAATAATCCACATGCCAACATGGCATATTCTGGGGATGGTGGTTCCTGTCCCGAACTCGTTCACTAAGATATAAATTAAAATGGAGGATTGGCTTCAAATAGCTAAGATTCTAATGTTTAACTTTTTTTTGAGAGCTTAAAATGTTATATAAATGTTAATATGAGCACTGAAAACTTGAAAACGTTTTCTATATTCTACATAGTAGGATTTGACAGTGTGCTTTTAAAAAAATGTGTTTTGCACAGTTATTTTTTCTCAGTTAATATTCAAAGAAAGTGTTCTTTAAAATTTCATGGGAGATGTCACCTATGATTTTCCAATATCTCCAGATCAAGACAGTCTTTGAATTTCTGTACTTGATTTAATTGACAACACATGTCACATAATGCAAATCTGATTATTCAACAATGATAAAGCTAGATTGAAGGCCATAATTAACAATGGCCATATGAATAAGAAACATTTGAGGATTTAGTAACAGTACAAACATATTAAAACATAGTGTTCTTTTTGATTTTATAAACAACTTTGATGTAATGAAACCTCTTTCTATAACACATTTTGATTGATGTTTTTCATGAAAAGAAAGTAAGGGCTTTATCTCCTAGGACAATTTAAGATATTTGACTTCCTTCACTTAATTTTGTTCACCTTCAAAATACTTTCATTAATGTAGTAAATTGATTGCAAGTCTTATTTTCAATTTACAATATTATGCATCCATTTGATATGAATAAAAATATCTCCATTTTAAATTAGTTAAAATCTAGTGCTATTTGTTAAGAAGTCAATTTGTAGCACCACAGGACTGTGTGCCTTTAGATTACTTTGTCATACAAAGACAAGTTAGACAAGTTAGTACCCCCTCCATCTCTGGTACTCTGTAATTTTGGGTTAATAAATATTCCTCAGTGCTTTATTTTTAATTAATAGATTTATTTTTTTAGAGCAGTTTTAGGTTTAAATGATGGAAAGTAAAGAGAGTTCTCATGTGCTCCCTTACCACCTACCTCCCACAGAGTTTCCTGTTTGATATATTTGTTACAATAAATGAGACAATATTGATACATTATTATTAAGGCATAATTTACATTAGACTTTACTCTTTTTCATGTACATTCAATAAGTTTTGACAAATGTATAATAATGTATCCACCATTATAGTATCCTACACAATAGTTTTACTACCTTAAAAGCCCTCTATGCTCCAGGGTTCATCACCACTCACCCAGCCCCTACAACACCTCTTTTTACTGTCTTCGTGGTTTTGCCTTCTTCAGAATACCATATAATTGGAATTATACAATACGCAACTGTTTTAAACTGATTACTTTCATTAAGAAATATACATTTAAGGTTCCTCCATGTTGTTTTGTGGATTGACAACTCATTTTTTTGTTACCTCTGAATAATATTCCATTATATGACTATGCCAGAGTTTGCTCACCTATTGAAGTATATCTTGATTGCTTCCAAATTTTGGCCGTTATGAATAAGGCTGCTATAAAACATTCATGTGTGGGATGCCTGGGTGGCTCAGTTGGTTAAGCAGCTGCCTTCGGCTCAGGTCATGATCCCAGCGTCCTGGGATCGAGTCCCACATCGGGCTCCTTGCTCGGCAGGGAGCCTGCTTCTCTCTCTGCTCTGCCTGCCACTCTGTCTGCCTGTGCTCGTTCGCTCTCTCTCCCTCTCTCTGTGACAAATAAATAAATAAAATCTTAAAAAAAAAAAAAAAAACATTCATGTGTAGACTTTTGTTTGGACATAAATTTTCAACACACTGGGACAGTAAATACCAAAGAGTACAATTGCTGGTCATATGGCAACAGGAAATTTAGCTTTGTAAGGAACTGCCAAAGTACTTTCCAAAGTGGCTGCACTACTTTACACCCCCACCAGCAAGGAATGAGAGAGTTCCAGTCACTCTACAAGCTCAATAGCATTTGGTGTTAGGTTGTAAATTTTAGTCATTCTAGTACCTGCATCCTGGTATCTTGTTTAAATTTGCAATTCCCTAATGATATCTGATGTTGAACATCATTTCCTATGTGTATTTGCTTTATGAATATATTATCTGATGAGGTGTCTTTTCAGATCTGTGCTCTATTAGTTTTAATTGGGTTGTTTTCTTAATATTGAATTTTAAGAATTATTTATAGATTTTGGATATCAATCCTGAACAAGATATGTAGTTTGCAAAGATTTTTTCCCCCAGTTGGATGCTCATCTTTTCATTCTCCATATCTATAAGTATATATTCTTTTTATTTAAGTTTAATTATGGAAGGAATTTTTTTAAGGTGAGATACTATTACCATTATCCATATAATTTACAGTTTAGAGAAACAGCTGGCTTCACTGTGGAAGCAAATTTGTTATATGAGGATCAAATTTAAATCTTGTTAGTGTGTGTATGATGAATCAGGAATATAACATATCTTGCTGTTGGTTTAATGTACATCTTAGGAAAATTTTGATCCCCTTTCCAAAAATAATGCACACACACAGATGCTTATATATCATGTCAGGTGATTCATAGTCCCTCCTGTGTCATGGATCAACACTTAAGAATATTTTCCTCATGTGATGGCCCATATAATGACAGAACATCAGAAATAAAATATGATAAAAAAAATGCCTGTCATACACATGTAAGTTGGACGTCTCAAAGAAGAATTCAACTGGAATTGTCTGGATTGTTTGTTTTGACATCATGTAGAAAAAAAATCCTATTTTTACTCTAAGGGTTTTAAATTGATTAAAATATTTATTCTGTGGAAAAGTCTAACCCTTTTATTATTCACTCTGTGCTTGAGCATAGTCATGTCATTTTGGTTTGTCAGAGGGACATCTGATTTAATAGAAATGAGGTAATCAGTATCAAATTGCTTTTATAAAAAGTAGATACATATTAAAAATATGAAAAGGTCTTCCATAGATAATAGAAAAGTTTCTACTGACTTAATTATATAGTACAAGCAAAGATGTGTACTATTTTGAAAATATCTTTTAAGATCCTTGTTCATAATTAAACAATAAGAAATGACAGGTAAAGATGATGCAAATGAAGATTAAATGTGTAGTTTATAAACTTGCTATCACAGTCTGGCTAGTGTGGTAGGATTTTCCATTTTTATTTTCTCTTTAAATGTTTTTATTAGGGGGATTTTAGACATATAGTAAAGTAGAAAAATTATATAATAAAACTTCTTGTAATTACCAATTCATGGCCACACTTCCTTTATATACACCCCTCCAAAACCATTTCTCATTGTTCCCATTTTAGCCCTAGATTATTTTGAAGCAAATTCTAGATCTCTCATTTCTTCTAAATATTTTGGAATATACACTAAAGACAGTTTGATGTTCCCTTTTTAAACATACAGCAATTCTTTCCGATCTTTATTATTACCAAACAGCCAGTGTTCATATTTCCCTGAATGATAAATTTTTTAAGCTTCCCGTTCTTTTCAGTTCATGAAGTCATGAAGATATAGTTTCCTGCTTTGTGAGAGCTCCCTACTTTTATCTGAACCTCGCCTTTTCATTTCATGTATTGTCCCTGTCTTGTTCAATTTGGATTCCACTTTAACAGTTTCTTCTTAGTGCAGCCTTTATCCTTGAATGATGCTTAGGTCTGTTGTATTCTTACACTGATCACACTCCAGGAAATCTCCCTGTGGTCCCCAGATACTCCTTGTGAATTTTGGTCTAACTTCTGGTGATGCTCTTGGACTTTTCTGGACTATTTGACAATAATTTGTAGCCTCTCTGGATCCAGGGTCTATAAAAAGTTTCCTTTATCATTCTTCATTTATTCTACCTCAGCTTTTAATACCATAAGATTCTTCCAGTTGTGGTGCTTGGTCCTTTCTCACTCATGTTTTGAGGTTTTGTGTGATATATTCTTATGAAACATATTAGGCTAATTACTATAGCAAGTTACTTGTGACTTAAAACAATATAAATTAATATTTTAAAGTTCCAAAGTTCCTTTTGCTATATAAGGTAACTTCCATCAGTTCCAGGAATTAGGACCTGGATATCTTTGGGAACCATTATTCACTTCACCATGAGAAATTTCCTGGTAGCTCTCACCCATGAATTTTTGCATTTTGTATCTTAATTTGTACCTTGTAATTTTTATGATAAACTTGATTAGGTGCAAATATTTTCTGACCCACATCTTCCCTATATCTTTTTCCTTTCCTATTTATGTAACAGAAATTATTTATAATCCTGGGATAAATTACTCCTTTTTTTTGACAAATGAAGTATTTTCTTAGCTTAGTTCTGCAATAACTGGAGAAAAATGTGCTTCAGAAACTTACATAATTTACCCATAAATAGACAATTTATAGAATATTTTCTTTTTTTAAATAAATGTTTCAGGAACTCATAGCTTGAAAGGGAAAATTTAATTTATTTCATGCACATTTATAAATACCAAGGTAAATCTAAAAATATTATGCATCAGCAAATAATAATAACATTAACAATAAAAATAATTGTTTAGTTTCTATTTTCTCAGCCTCAATATAATATTAACTTTAGATTATTATCAACCCAATGACTGAGGCTGATAAAACTTACTTTTACATTGTTAATAATATCATTTTTTTTCTGGATATCTGTAGACAATACCATTTGTCTCAGTGCTGCAAAATAATTTCAATAGACATTTTTTTTAAAGATTTTATTTATTTATTAGTTAGAGAGAGAGAGAGAGAGAGAGCACAGGCAGACAGAGAGGCAGGCAGAGGCAGAGGGAGAAGCAGGCTCCCCGCCGAGCACGGAGCCCGATTTGGGACTGATCCCAGGACGCTGGGATCATGACCTGAGCTGAAGGCAGCCGCTTAACCAACTGAGCCACCCAGGCGTCCCTCAATGGACATTTTTAACACCTCCCCAAATTCTACCGTGTTATGTAGGAAATGCCTAAATTTTAGCGTTTAATGTTTAATAGCCCAACTGACCAAGGTACAAGGTGTGAAGTTACCATGTTCAAGAAACTTGGTGGAGGGAGGGCCGTAAACTATGTAATATATGATATGAAGAATGCACACATTATAACAGAAAACTTGTTTACACATAGTAGTAGCAAAAAGCCATTCGGTTGTTTGGCTTGTAAAAACAATATTCCAGGGCACCTGAGTGGCTCAGTGGGCTAATAACGCCTCTGCCTTCAGCTCAGGTCATGATTTCAGGGTCCTGGGATCGAGCCCTGCATCAGGCTCTCTGCTCAGCAGGGAGCCTGCTTCCTCCTCTCTCTCTGCCTCCTCTCTGCCTACTTGTGATCTCTGTCTGTCAAATAAATAAATAAAATCTTAAAAAAAATAAAACAATATTCCAGATTTCAGGGTAAGTTAGCAAACTTCAACTCTTTTTTGTAGGACGGCCATCTTGCTTTTATCCTTCCAGTTCTTCCATCCCAGCCTGTGTCAGGAAGTTTGCAATGTTATTTAGTATAGGTCACCAATGAGAACGCTCACGTCATCAGTGATCATTCTTCCAATGATCTGGTCAGACACGGTCTGAGATTTATCTTGCATCTTTTGCAAAGGTGTCTGCACCACTGAAGTGAAATCCTGCACAGTCTCTACCACCGCCTCATATCCCATTTTGGTGATAACGTCTCAAACCTTCTCAAACCTACCAAGGACAGATGCCAGCCACAAGACTGTGGGGTATATAGGGGATATAGTTCAGCTCCCGTACAGAAATGGTCTGGAGGTTTCATGCTTCCCTTTCATGGTTGTTGCTGTTTGTTTGTTTGTTTGTTTGTTTTGTTTTTAAGAATCATGGTTTTTTAATCTGTTGTTCATTTCCTGTCTCCACCATTAGGGTTCATCTTCATCAGGAAAGTCCTTGCCCATCTTGTTCTTTGCTCTGTTTCCAGGGTCTAATGACATATACTTATCAATGAATGAGTGAATGAAGTGAGCAAAAGAAGGAATTGAGAAGTGAGTAACACCAAAACCATTCTATACAGATCATAGTACTGCCCTCATTCCATAAATTAAGGAATTCCCATGCCTGAACCACAGCGTGAAAAACAAGTGAAGACAGTGGTGGGGATGAAGCTGGCAGATATCTCTACTTATTTTTTTTCCAGATTAAGTATTTCCCCTATTACAAACTTATTACAAAATTATAGGAAACAAACTGTTTTGGCTTCTGAACTTTGGGTTCTAAAATACATTCTAAGACCATTTCACTATTTGGAGTAAAGTAATTTGTTTAATATGTTGCTTAAGAGAAGGTCACAAAGATTTACTATGTCTTCTAAAAGCTTAGTGATTTAAGCTCTTACGTTTATGTCTATCAACCATTCTGATGGGTCATTATAAATGATTTGGAGTAAGGGTTCAACTTCATTCTTTTACATAGGAATACCCAGGTTTCCAGCACTACTGGTTCAAAACCATTCTTTACCTATTGAATTGTCCTGGCATTCTTGTTGAAAACCAGAAAGTTATAAAAATAAGGGTTATTTTTGAACTTTCAATTCTATGTCATTAATATGTATTTCTTACCTATATGCCAGTACAATACTGTCTTAGTACTATAGCTTTGTAATGTTTTGAATTTTTTTAATGAAATGTGCATTCTTTGATGTTTTATTTTAAAAGTGTTTGGCTCTTTGGGGGTCTGTTGCCTTTCCATGTGAATTTTAGGACTATCTTGTCAATTTCCACAAAATAGTCACCTAGGATTTTGATAGGAATAATGTTGAGTCTAATGTCTTTCTATCTGTGAACAGGTAAAGTCTTTCCATTTTGTTGTGTCTTTAATTTCTTTCAACAATGTTTCAAATTTTTCCATGTAGTCTCCCACTTCTTTTGTTAAATTTATCCCTAAGTACTTTATTCTTTTATGTGCTATTTAAATGGAAATGTTTAATTAATTTCATTTTCAGATTGTATATCACTAGTGTATAGAAATATAATTTACTGTGTATATTAATATTACATCTTGAAAATTTGCTCAACTCATTTAACATTTCCAAAGTTGTGTATGTGTGTGTGCAGGTAAGTGCATAAGTGTGTGTGTGCAAATTTCTTAGGATTTTCTACGTACAAGATGAGGCCATCTGCAAATAGAAATAGTTGCACTTCTTCGTTTCTAAGTCATAAACCTCTATTTATTTTTTGTCTAAGTGCCCTGGCTAGACCATCTAGTGAAACAGTGGACAGGAATTGTGAGAGCAGACGTCTAATTCTAGTTAGGAAATCATCCAATCTTTCATGATTAAATATGAGTTTGGCTATGGAATTCTAGTAGATAGCCTTCATCAAGTTGAGGAATTTCTTTTTTCATCCCAGTTTGTATTTTTGTCATGTAAGGATATTGAATTTTGTCAAATGCTTTTGCTGCCTCTATTGAGATAGGTATGTCATTTTTTGACATTTATTATGTTAATATGGTATATTATATCAGGTGATTTTCCAATATTAAAACAACCTTGAATTCCTGGGCTAAATCTCACATAGCTATAGTATACAATCTTTTTGATATGTTTCCTGTTTTGGGCTTGCTAAAATTTTTAACAATTTTTCTGTCTATAGATATATCAGTCTGTCGATTTGTTTTTTTGTGTGTAATGTCATTATCTTGTTTAAATAGTAAGGTAATAGTGACCTCATGGAATGAGTTGGAAGTACTCCCCTCTTTTCTAATTTTGGAAGAGCTTTTGAAGGGGTGTACTAATTTTTTCTTAAACATTTGGTAGAGTTTACCAATGAAGTCATCTTGACCCAGAATTTTCCTTGTTGAATTTTTTTTTTTTTAATTTTTCCTAAGACAGAAAGGGGTGCATGAGATCTGGGAAGAGAGGGACAGAGGGGAGAGAGATATTGAGAATACCAAGCAGCTCCTTGCTCAGCACAGAGCCCAATATGGGGCTCGATCTCACAACCCTAAGATAATGACCTGAGCTGAAATCAAGAGTTGGATGCTCGACGAACTGAGACTCCCAGGTGTCCCTCTTTGTGGACATTTTTTTTTTTTAAAGATTTTATTTATTTATTTGTCAGAGAGAGAGAGAGAGCGCAAACGAGCACAGGCAGACAGAGAGGCAGGCAGAGGCAGAGGGAGAAGCAGGCTCCCTGCCGAGCAAGGAGCCCAATGTGGGACTCAATCCCAGGACGCTGGGATCATGACCCGAGCCGAAGGCAGCTGCTTAACCAACTGAGCCACCCAGGCGTCCCTCTTTGTGGACATTTTTAAAATTGCAAATTAAAATATGTGTCCTAGTTATAGATCTACTGGATATTCTATTTCTTTTTGGATCAGTTTTGTATATAGACTAAAACCATACCTTAAAACAAATATCACAATAAAGTGAGTCAAATGAATTGTTTGATTTCCTAGTGCATGTAAATCTGTATTTACACTCTACTATAGTCTATTAGGTGTGCAATAGCATTACATCTACAAAAATGTACATATCTTCATTTTAAATTACTTTATTGTTAAAAATAGGCATTTTCTGAACTTTTAGGAGTCATAATCACTGATCACAGATCACCATAAAAAATAAAATGTAATGGGAAAGTCTGAAATATTGCAAGAATTACCAAAATGTGCCACAACGACAAAAAGTGAGCAACTGCTGTTGGGAAAGTGACACAGAATGTTCTGTGAAGTGTTGCCACAAACATTCCATTTGTAGAAAATTCAATATCTGTGAAACGCAAAAAAAGCAAAGTGCAATTAAATGAAGCATTTATGTATATAATTTCTTTGCATACAATTTTCATAGCATCCTCTTATTATTGATGTCATAGAAATAATTTTTTTAAGATTTTATTTATTTATTTCAGAGAGAGAGAGTGAGAGCATGAGAGGGGAGAAGGTCAGAGGGAGAAGCAGACACCCCATGGAGCTGGGAGCCCGATGTGGGACTTGATCCCGGGACTCCAGGATCATGACCTGAGCTGAAGGCAGCTGCTTAACCAACTGAGCCGCCCAGGTGCCCCTGATGTCATAGAAATAAAAAGGAATATATCACCTCTTTGATTCCTGATTTAAATATTTGATATCCTTTTCTTTTCTGTTACTATTTTTTTTCAATACTATGAGTTTTCTACTGATTATTTCTTTTAATGAAGTTGCAATTCTCTTTATTTATTGCATTAAAATAATTAATACCACTTAGCACTGGTACTAACCCATATGAATTATATAAGCCATAGCACTGAGCAATCGTTTAGAGTTCCCTTACTATGCCAGATGTTAATCTTCTGTTTCTAAACCATGGAGATACTCAGAAGAGATTGGGAAGGAATCCAGGCACTTGGAGAAGATGTTAGTACCATCTGGTACAAAAGTATTTCAATATTGTAATGACTGGTACAGCTGTATTTGCACTCACCTACTAAATAGCAGTCTTATTTATAATTCTCAAAACTGCATCTTGATGCAGCTTTCTTTTTGGTGTGAGTTTTGGAATTACATAGTAGTAGTGCTCATATAATTCTATGAGTATAATAAAATACAACTGAATCTTATACTTCAAAAGAGAGGATACTATAGTATATAAATTATACCTCAACTAAGTTACCATAAAATCTGTTAAGATAATAAATCAATGCACTTTAGAACATCCTGGTTTGAATGGTGATCTATAATTATTAGGTTCACAATTAGATTGATCTGTTTCTCAAAGAGGTAAAGTCAAGAACAATTAAAAAATTAAATATTATTTTAAATGTCTCAAAACTCTTTTTGCAAAATTCTAGTATATGAATGTGCTTTTAAAATGTACACTATGTGATTGGTTTGACTCCATAAAAACTGCAGAGATGTTGGCAATAAATCATGCTTAAGAAGCTCTAAGGTGTCTTCCAAAACTGTGAATGATTTACTTGTAAAAGGATGACATTTAACTATGCACCTTTCAAGGGTCCCTGGAGTAAAATGAAACATTGTGTTCTTTGTTGATCTTACTTGGTACCCCTGTGCAGATTAGTGAAAAATTATTATCTTTCTTGACTTAAAGAGCTATTTCTTATGTTAATGGTAAAGTGAAAGTAACATACTTCATATGGGATATAAAAAATGTTAACCTTTTTTTTACCCTCAAGGAATTATAGTCAGTCATAAACTCAGTAAAAAGGATGAGATCATTACTTAGGTTGAGACCATTTCAAGATGAGAGAAGACATGAAAACTTGCATATGTCAAGATTTTTTGAAAAGTTAACATTAAATTACACACTTTTTTAAAAGTATCTGTTAAGAAGTCAATTTAAGCTAATCAAGTAAAATGAATAAAAGCTGAATAATTTCCCATATTTGTCCTGGTGAGTAGAAACAGAAAAATCACAAAAATATTTAAATTATAATACCATTATATTGAAAGACATGACATATATATGACTTGGCTATTATAAATGATAAACTGTAGGTGAATATCTAAATTTGAAGCTTTAAATAAATTCAGTCTACACAGAATCCAAGTTAATTCTAAGTTATCAGATGATAACTAGGTACCATAAATTAATAATTTGGACACCTGGGTGGCTCAGTCATTAACCAATTGCCTTTGGCTTTGGTTATGATCTCAGAGTTCTGGGATCTACCCCCACATCAAGCTCCCTGCTCTAGGGAGGCCTGCTTCTCCCTCTTCCACTACCCCTGCTTGTGTTCCCTCTCTTGCTGTGTTTCTCTCTGTCAAATAAATAAACAAAAGTCTTTTTAAAAATCGATCAATTAATTAATAATTGCCCTATTTTATTAATAACAATAAGTAAGATTATTACATTAATGATGTTTCTCTTTTTCCTGTATATGGTAAAACAGAATTCCTTAGAATCAGTATTATCTTTATCATCATCATTATCATCAACATTACTAATGTTTTTTAAATTCCTGTATGCATAGTTATATGTGATTTACTGTATTATCATCTGATAAAATCCATAAAACTTTATATGGTGTTTTGTCTCTTCACCATTTAACTTCCTTTAAAGTAAATTTCCTTCTTATTTAAAAATCAATCAGTCTGGAAAAGAAAACCCAAAACTCTGGATTTAAATTCCAGCTCAATGGCATGGGCAATCAGTCATCATTTAAAAGTGCATGTATAACACTACATATTTTGTAAATTTCCTTCAGTCCATAAACTGTAACTACTATATTTCTTGTATCCAACAAAAAACCTTCCAACATATTGACTCCTATGATCTAACTGATTTGTCACATACATATTATATAAACCTCTATCTATAGTGCAATAGACAAAACTAAATCTGAAACAAAATTAGCAAAGGTATTTTGTTCATAAACTTGCAGGAAGAGAAGCCACCTAAGTCACCTTTGTTTCAGCAGCACTCAAAGGTGTTAGATGGGGAAATCTGATGTCTTTCTGTTTTACGTTCCTTGGTAGCTGATCTGCTCTTACTATCTGGAAGCATTTAGAGTTTTCTCAACATCTTTGCTGTTTCTCTATACTTCTCTATAATGTGTACAGGTATAGATATTATACTTATCTTCCATGTTGGGTATTCCATGAGCTTTTCCATATGAAGAGATGTTTCTTCATTCTTAAAATTTGGAGATGTTATATTCATTTCTAAAAGACTGTCTGATCTTTGTTTTAATTTTCACTCTTGCTCAAATTCTTGTTATCCTGATATTAGCATTTCAACTTCAAACCGTTTTATCATTTAGGTTTCATTTTATATTTTCTCTCCTCTGCCTTTTGGAGGTTATTTCAATTTGATCTTCTCACTTAACTAATGTATTTTTCGAATGGATACAAGCAGCTATTTATCCCATTTACTATATTATATATTTCATTTATTATATTTTTCATAAGAAGTATATCCATTTCCCTTTTTCTAGCTATTTTTCTTCTGACATGGTTAGTAGTTGCCTTTATTTCTTCCAATAGTTCTGATATAGCTCTCAGTGTGGTTCAGTGTGTCTTTTTAAATTTGCCTTGTATTCTTCAGATGCCTAATTATTCTGATTAATTCATGGTCCACTGAAGTTATTGATTTTTCTACTTATTAAAATGTGTTGGTTAAAACTGTTGAGCCTCAATCTGTGGGCACTTCAGTGACCTTATGTTGAAGCGAGGAATCCACATCAGTGGAGAATTCCAGCAAACACTCCTGTTTGTTACAACACCATGGGTGATTACTCCCATCAGGGATTCACATTATCCCTGTATTGAGAAATATCAATAGAAGAAGGTAGATTTGATTTGTAGTTTTGAATCTACAAATGCAGAAAATGAAGAGAAGAAAGAAATGAAAGATTGAATATCCAAGTGTAATGACTACCATAGGGAAACACAAAGGAAGATAAGTGTCTGGATTTAAAAAGCTTGCCTTGTATCTCTCCTGTCAATATTGCTTCTGCCTGTAGAGACACTCCCCAACAAATAGACACACAAGTTCAAAATAGTCTTCCATTTCCCCCACAGGTTTTCTGAGTTTGTTAATGTTCTTGGTGGTGGCTATTTGGTGGTAGTTTCTGAATTCATGTTCCTATACCCTTCCCATGTTTTTTCAGCGCTAATTTGGAGAAGTTATCCAGCAGCTCTTATTTTTTACACATCTGTGGGGAAACTAAAGTTTAACTTACCTTTATATTTTCAGCTTTATCTAAATAGAGTGGATGTGTGGGAATTTAATACTGTTGGGTTCGTAATCAAAGGAGCGAGACTGATACAAAGCGAAGGTCAAGCAAAGCTTTATTTCTCACCAAGCATCAAGAATCAAACTGACCGGCCAGGGCCGTCTCTTACAAAGAGAGGTGGCCCCTCTCTGCCTTACAGACTAGCTTTTAAGGGCAAAGGCCATGTGGTTGGGCCTGGCCACGCATGGGTGGCCAATGACACAGAGGAAACTGCACAGTCAGGCTAGGTCACACATAAGTGACCAATTGAGTTACAATTTACCCCATAGTAGGCATTTGAACTACCCTATCACCTTGGTCAGAATTGGCGCCCAAAGGCGCCCAAAGGGCGGGGCCCATACTCTTTGGTAGCCAGGGAGACAGTATGCGCCCCCACTGATTGGATGTCTCCACCTGGCCTGACCCACCCTTGTATTTGGGCTTTGTTACCTGGGACTGGTTTCCCCGACTTGTTTTTAAATAAGTCCCCTGGGGGTGGAGGGCACGGTCCATGCAGTTTTACTGCATAAACAACAAAATGGCTGTTCAACTGAAATGGAGCCATTTTGGCTAAATAGGCCCTTACAAATACATTCTCAATTAACTGAAGGATATTGTGGATATCAATTTTTATGATAAATATGTTAAGTATTAAGGTATTGCATTAATAATAAATATTATTAGGTTAAAAAACCTTCTTAGTAACAAAAAATCCTTTGATAATCTTAAAAACATTTGTAGCTTTAAAAACATATAGAATGGCCTCTTAGTCATCTGGGAAACTTTCAAGGGCCAATCTCCAGTCTAAATCAGTTTTATATGTTAATGCACACATTTCTTTAGTGATATAGAGAATGTAAGAAAGCTCTTCTCTACATATATAGGGAAAATGCAAAATGACATATAGATACCTTATTGAAATTTAATTTAATTTAAGAATTTAAGAGTCCTTCCTATTGAAATTGATTATAAATGGTGGCTCCAAAAATTGAACAAAATCAATGAGCAATGCATTTTAAGATTACCTACAAACAAGATGAAGTTTTTTTATTATATAAATAAATGTGTACAAGTACATAATTTATGGACATATTTTTAAATGATTTTTGTCTAACGTGCAACTATAGTATTATACAGTTTTCCTTTGTAAAATAAATAATTTTCATTAATAGCCAATTATTTAAATAAAAGTATTACTCTGATGATGAAGTTACTGTGGACAATAAGACAAGATATATATTTTTTAAGATTTTATTTTATTTATTTGTCAGACAGAGAGAGAGAGAGCAGCAGGCAGAGTGAGAAGCAGACTCCCTGCTGAGCAGGGAGCCCGATGAAGGACTCGATCCCAGGACTCCAGGATCATGACCTGAGCTAAAAGCAGACACTTAACAGGCTGAGCCACCCAAGTGCCCCAAGACAAGATATAGTTAAAAGATAGAAAAATTTATGGAATATGAGATATAAAATCACAACTTGAACGTTGCGATAGTTGTGCTAACAGCAATACAATATAACAAGTGTAGAATTATGCTCAAAGGGAATTTAGCTTATTTTATTTATTTTTTTTAAGATTTTATTTATTTATTTTATAGACAGAGATCACAAGCAGTCAGAGAGGCAGGCAGAGAGAGAGGAGGAAGCAGGCTCCCCACTGAGTGAAGAGCTCGAATGGGGGCTCCATCCCAGGACCTTGAGACCATGACCCCAGCTGAAGGCAGAGCCTTTAACCCACTGAGCCACCCAGGTGCCCTGGAATTTAGCTTATTTTAAAATGTATCTGCCATTTTCTGTGATATCACATAGTCAGGTTAGCTTATATTATATAAAAAGAATCACTTCATACATTCACCATAAGCATTATGCTTGCAAAATACTTCATTCTCTATGACAGTTCTCACTTTGATAACAAGGTGATATTTTGGGTACACAACTGTATAAAATATTGTTTCATTTTATAACTTCAGAACAACTGCTGTGAAACATCCAACATAATAGCAAACAATGCTTATGTAAATTGTAAAACCCTGTTCAGGAACAGGAACAGGGATAGGTGAGTCATAGAAGTAGAAGCTTAAATCTCATTTCTGCATTGCACAAAATAATTAGTCTTTAACATTACTTAACTAAGTGAACATGTAGATAAAATAATTTTTAGCATTCATAATTTATGTTTGACTAGATGAGTAAATTCTAATAGCCCCCAAATGACTCTGGAAACAATACAGAAATCTGTTAAAGATGTAGAAGCAAAGCACTACAGGCCATATCTCATTTGTTAGAAATTCTTTTCTGTCCTTTTGTGGTTCTGTATTCTTAGTATTAAGCTCTTCTGGTAGGGCTTTCTTTCAGAACTAACAAATGAAATTCCAGGGCTTAGGCTTGAGAAAGCTGCTAGGGTAAAAGAAAAATCATAAAGATAAAAAAAGGGAAAGTGTTTCCTTCTCCTTTATGGCTGTGGAAATGCAGACAATATTCTGCATCAAGGAGCTGGTTTTGATAAAGCGATGAACTGAAAATATTAACAGAAGCATCAATCTTAATCACCTTTTAAAGGTGAATAGTTGTATGAATATGTATAATCCTTTCAGCTTAGTGTTTAATAAATGTGTATTTTAAGGCAAATGTTTCACAGAGATTGTTATTATGTCCACCAAAATGTAATTTTTAATCCCTAAATGTCTGTGCTTCTCTTTGGTTGTCTTCCTTAACTAATAGTTGTCATGCTAATAATGTTCAGAATTCCTTTTGTATTTTTATAAACATTTAAATATTTGTCAATCCCTTCATAAAAGCAGAGAAGAAACTAAATTTACCATCCTTTTCCTCTATGACTGAAACCATAAACTATGACTTTCATAGATTCCTTACTAATACAAGGAATTTAAAGTCTTTCATATTTAAATAACAAAATAAAGGATTCCAAATGAATGTGGCCCCAGAACTTCGACAAAATCATTGAATGGTGCTTTAGTTGTTGATTATTTGTTGTTGACTGCCTCACCCTTTCCAAAAGTATTTAGATTTTCTTTGAGGTGCAGATTTTCTTTCTTGTAAATACTGCAGCTAAAATATACACTCTGTTAAGGATGGGCCCAACCTATTCAGTCTACCACTTTATCTTCAGGCAGTAGCTGTCACCGTTCCTGAAACATAGAAATCATGTTTATTTATTGGAACAAAATGGATCATGTAATGGTTAAATAATGATTCATTGAGGATTTGCGTTTGAAATTGTATTCCATACTGTGTTGCACATATATAGAAAACATGAAATGTTTAAAATAGATATAGTACTCATCAGGATTGTGTTGGCAACTTAGGTTTGAAAACAAACTTAGAAAAAATATTTTGGAGAACCTTGACTTCCAAACTAAAATAGTTTTGAACTTTGGTATATAAGAGCAAAATACTTTAGTTTCTAGTTTCGAAAACTGTACCTTCTAAGTAATATAGAAAAATCAGGGACTAGAGGTAGGAAGCTCCATTAAAATGGCAATAAAATGTAAATATATTGGGGGCTCCTGGGTGGCTCAGTCAGCCAGGGGCCTTGAGATGGAACTGGTGGGGCTCCCTGCTTAATGGCGAGTCTGCTTCTCTCTTTCTCCCTTGCCCCTTCCCCTCCTCCTGCTTTCCTGTGCTTGTGCATGTGCTCTCTCTCTCTCAAATAAATAAAATCTTTAAAAAATTTAAATGTATTGAATACATTCTTTTTTTTTTTTTTTCAAGATTTTACTTATTTACTTGTCAGAGAGAGAGAGAGAGAGAGAGCACAAGCAGGGGAAGGAGCAGGCGGAGGGAGAACCAGGCTCCTGGCTGACCAAGGAGTCCCACGTGGCACTTGATCCCTGGACCCTGGGAGCATGACCCAACCAAAAGGCTGATATTTAACTGACTGAGATACCTGGCATCTCTGAATTTGTAAAAGCTAAATAATTTCTCAAATACAGTGCCGTAACATATACTATACTAATAAATATGTAATGTACTAAATATATAATGGTATACATAATAAAAATTATTTTATAAAAATAAAATAAGTACTAAATAATATGTAAAATAATAACAAGTAAAATAAAAAGTAATAAAATATGAAATGTATGAACTAAAGCCTCACAGAGTCAAATTAAGGAAACATGTATAACTCATAAACTTATGAAAACTTAAAATAACTGTGAAATTTTTTTGACAGCTAAAATGTCAAGGCAGTCAACACTGTCTTAATGTCTGAAGTATAAAAATCAGGA
>RCUC01131157.1:0-24127 GCA_003697995.1 Taxidea taxus jeffersonii
GTGGACAAGAAGGGTCGGGTGAACTTCGCACAGACAGAGCTGCTCATCCACGTGGTGAACCGTGATACCAACCGCATCCTGGACGTGGACCGGTGGGTGGGATCTGGGCTCAGACCTCCCTGCCCTGGAGTTGGGGAGGGGACCCACCAAAGAAGGCAGATCACACCATCAGGCCAGCTGTGTGGGGTCTCCCCCCAAGAGGTGGGCAGGGCTGGCAGAGAATAGTTTGGGGGTATCCTCCACCCCTCGGAGCCTGACTCTCCCCATCTATAAAATGGGAGGAGGACACGGCCCATGAGGCGCAAGCAGGATCCTGGGTAAGGGGTGGTGAACTCTGTAAGGCACGGAGCTCTTCCCGCTGCTGCAGTTTGATCTTGCAAGGCGCGGTGGGGGCGGGGAATCGGGAGGCAAGAGCGCGGACCTTTCTTCGTGGCCCCGGTTCTGAAGGACTGGCTGAGGGAAGCTGAGGCACTCGCCCCTCACACAGGGTGATCCAGATGATTGACGAGAACAAGGAGCAGCTACGGAATCTCTTCCGGAATTACAATGTCCTGGACGTGCAGCCTGCCATCTCTATCCGCCTGCCCGATGACATGTCTGCCCTGCAGGTAGTCCACTGGCACCCACCCCGCCACCCCTCTGCCCTCGACATGCTCACCCACTCATGCCTGGCCCCGTTCCCCCAGATGGCGATCATCGTCCTGGCCATTCTCCTCTTCCTGGCGGCCATGCTCTTCATCCTCATGAACTGGTACTACAGGACCGTGTGAGTGCCCCCCTCCCGCCCCCCCTGCTCCTGGGACAGTCACAGAGGCCGCCAGGGCACGGAGATGCCAGCCCTGTCCAGCCTCCTTCACTAGCCCCTCTTCTCTCTGCTTCCCTCCAGACATAAGAGGAAGCTCAAAGCCATTGTGGCTGGATCAGCAGGTGAGCAAGGGCTGTGATGGGGGGGTGGGGGGCAGCTAAGAGGGTAGGAGGGGCCCTGAGGGGCCTAGAGTGCCTGCCTAAGCCTGACAAGGCCGACTGGGCTCCCCTGGCCCAGCAGGGTGCACCCCTCCCCTCCATGCCCCAGCACTTCTCCCTACAGGGAACCGTGGTTTCATTGACATCATGGACATGCCCAACACCAACAAGTATTCCTTTGATGGGTAAGTGGGGGTCCCTGAGCCCTCAGGGTGTACTTTGGGGAGACCCACCCAGGACCCTGGTGGAGTAGGTTCTCTACCACCCCTTAAGCTCTGAGGTACAAGACTAGCTAAAACTTGGGATGGGGGTGCCCCCTAGTGGGCCAGTCACCCTTGCTGAGCTGGGATCCACACCTAATTGGGCTCCCAGTGCCAGGGAACTGGTGCAGAGTGGATACCAAGTGCGGAATGAAGTCTCTGGACCAAAGCTGATCCAGACTGACACATCATCCTGGTTCTTGTAGGATCCTAGTGTAGGAGGGTACAGCCCCGAGGACCACAGGCAAGGGGCCTACTTCTCATGGCCCCGACAGGACTGTCAGTACAGGACTGGCCAGAGAAAAGGATAGGGTTAGCAGTGAAGCTACGAGGGCATCTGTGCACTCAGGCTGTCCTTCCTCATTCCACACTGCCCCCCCCCCCACCCCCACGTGCAGAGCCAACCCCGTGTGGCTGGATCCTTTCTGCCGGAACCTGGAGCTGGCTGCCCAGGCTGAGCATGAGGACGACCTGCCAGAGAACCTGAGTGAGATTGCAGACCTGTGGAACAGCCCTACCCGCACCCATGTGAGCCGGGGCCAGAGCTGGGGCAGGGCGGTGGCGGGGGCAGGGGCACGACTGTGAGGAATGGGATGGAGGTAAAGCAGGTCTTTGCCACTGCTCACCAAGGAGTTTGTGTATACAGTCTAGCTGTGCTCCAGCTTGTGTTCTCTCCCTAGGGAACCTTTGGGCGTGAACCGGCAGCAGTCAAGCCTGATGACGACCGGTACCTGCGGGCAGCCATCCAAGAGTATGACAATATCGCCAAGCTGGGCCAGATCATCCGGGAGGGGCCCATCAAGGTGAGTCCTCCCTGCAGGCTCCTGCACCATACCCCCACACAGCCCTGCACCCAGACCTCTGGAGGCGCTGGGACCAGCTCCAGAGGATAGAGGGATTGGGGGAGGATCGTGGGAAACAACTTTTTCCACCTCTAGGCTCAGCTAAATCTGTCCTCCACTAAGCGAGAATGACAGCACAGAAAGTGGGGGCCAGGCATGGGGCTGATAGGGAACTGCTTCAGCCTGCAGGAGCCCACACAGGTTCCAGCTGGTCACTCTCACCAGGCTCTGCTCCCAATCCTCTACCCTTAGATCAGCTGCCTGTGTACCCTAGACTACTGGCACCTTCCATCACCCTCACCAGAGTTACGGGAGTGAGGGCTGTGGCAGGTGGGGGTACGGGGGGGGGGGGCTTGGTGGGGAGTTAACCCTCTCCCTCCCCCAGGGCTCGCTGCTCAAGGTGGTCCTGGAGGATTACCTGCGGCTCAAAAAGCTCTTTGCACAGCGGATGGTGCAAAAAGCCTCCTCCTGCCACTCCTCCATCTCTGAGGTAGCCGGGCCAGCCCGGAGCTGTGTGCTGTGCCCCAGCGCTGGGGGTGCTCATTTCTTCCCTCCCTCCCTCTCTGCCCCTAGCCACGCTCATCCTTCTCAGAGTCTCTGTGGAGTTCAGCAGCCAGGGCAAGACAACAATGGGTGGGGTCCAGGAAGTCTACTTTCTGGGTTTCTCAGTGGGCTTTCCCAGGGTGGGTGCTGGGGAGTGTTTCTTAGACTTAAGGAACCCCAGAAGATGCTCTGAAGGAGTAATGTCCTACAGGAAACTGCTCATGGTCAGGTGGGTCTATATAGGGTTGTTTGCAGTAATGTCAATACTTTAAAAATCCAGACTTAATTTAAAAACCCAGATTTCCCATTGGGCCAACAGTTCCCAAATGGAATAGGCCAGAGCAAAACAGTTCCCACATGGGACAAAAGTGCCGCATGTTGAGTTTCCACTGAATCCTATCCCCCTTTCCAACTTCCCCTGTTGACACTCCCTGCCTGGCCAGAGTGGACCCTGGGTAACAAATCCAGATACAAAAACTGCATCATATGGTCTTTATAGATCATCAAACAAAATTCAGGATTCTCATGGGAAACCCACATTCTAAGAACTCGGCTATAGCACCCTAGGTGTCCGTGGTGTACCCAATTTAAGAAACACTGTCATCAGCTGACAGGCATACTGATGCATGAGCCCCGAGTTCCTTGCAGCTACCTGTGTGCGGTAGGGAGGAAACAGGGACAGAGCAGGTTCAGGACTCTGGGGCCATTCACCTGCTCAGCCCTTGGGCATGGCCTTGAGCCTGGGTTGGTCCCAGAGCCATTGGGGGATCCTGGCCTCTTGCAGCTGATCCAGACTGAGCTGGAGGAAGAGCCAGGGGAACGCAGCCCCGGCCAGGGCAGCCTGCGCTTCCGCCACAAGCTGCCGACAGAGCTCAAGGGGCCCGACAGCATCCACATGGTGCACGGCAGCACTGGCACACTGCTGGCCACAGACCTCAACAGCCTGCCCGAGGACGACCAGAAGGGCCTGGGTCGCTCGCTGGAGACCCTGACCGCCACAGAGGCTAGCGCCTTCGAGCACAACGCCCGCACGGAGTCAGCCAAATCCACGCCCCTGCACAAGCTTCGAGATGTGATCCTCGAGAGCCCCCTGGAGATCACAGAGCTATGACCAGATAGCCAGGGGGTCTCACTGGTGTCTCCCATCCCTCCCAGGGCAGGGCGGGGCAGGACCACAGTGCGGACCCCTCCCCAGGCCTGCGGGGGCTGCACCACCTCACACGGGCCTGGGGGAGCCCGCTCCAGCGGCTCACATTCCACTTCTGCCAGACGCCCATTCAGCACCTGACCTCTACCTTCATAAATTTGTTATTTTTTTAAGAAAACCAAACAAAAATGATAAGCATCTAAGGACAAGGTAAGGAGGGTCACTGGGGACCAGGAGTCTGAGAACAAACTCAGCCCAGGCTGAACTCTAAGAGGCCAAGCAGGCCCTCTCTCCCCACATCCCTGTCCACTGCCCCCCCCCCAACCCGCCCCCACATCCAGCACCAGGGGAGGGAGGCCCAGAACTGACGTACCCCACCTGGCCATGACTCCCTGACTTCAGTTCACATCCCAGTGCATTTCTAGCACATCTCTGGCTGGACATCCAGCCAGGAGCCGTGAGTGATCCCCGCCTCCCCACATGGACATGACCAACATCCGTGAACTGCGTTCTCTACATTCCACAGGCTTCTCAAATGTGCCCAGCTCATAAAGAGAAAGGACTGGTATTCCCTTCGGTTCTGAATGTAGAGTGTTTGTGTGTATTTCTTTTTTAAATTAAGGTATTCCCTCAACATTTTCCCCTTGATTTTGTTTGGTACTCACTGAATGTTTCTGGAATGGTCTGCATTTTAAATAAGAAAGGCAACTCACAAGGCTGGACAATTGTGGCTCTGGTAAACTACCCTTGGGGTTGGCCTAGGGGGAGGGGGCCTGGCCCATCAGAGAGGAGCCTGGTGGGATTCTCTGCCCACTCTGTTGCTTTCTGTGGCCAAGAGGGGCCAGAGGGCCGCTGGACACCCACACGTCCATGGCCCTGGAGCGCTCAGAAACCAAACGCTGGCTAAGTGTTATGGAGGCACTCAGGCTCAGGTCTGGTTAACAGACTTTATTTATTGTTAAATCACAGAAACTTTAGTGCAAAACAAACCAAAACAGTCATTGAGTCCATTTAATAGCAACTGCACGTCTCGCTGTCTCCTGGCAGCTAGAAGTGGAACAGAAGAGGTGGCTACACGGGAGAGGTGGGGCAGCAGCCAAGGCCCCCAGACAGGACCCCCTCCACCTGACAGCCAGAGGCTTAGGAGCATCTCTTCCACATTTATCTCAGGTCAACAAGAACATCTACGAAACAGGGGGTTGGGGGGGGGGGGGGCAGAGCCAAGAGCAGCACTAGAGATGCACAAAGTAAGGCTTCAGCAGCCGGGCGGACACAAGAGCAAGCAAGAGGCGGCCACCACTGTCCACACACACAAAAGCCAGGCCCACAGGACCTGCACACAGAGCTAGCAGATGACATTCAGGCAGGTGCTCCCCGTCCCTCCCACACCCACAGAACCCCGAACAAGGCATCACCAGGAAAGACACCCCAAAGCTGAATTGGAGGGGGACCTGGGGACGGCAAACCCGAGATCCACCCAGATCTCCTGAGCAACCGCTTCCTGCATCTCCCCTACAGTGAGAACCACATGGTTTTTAAAAGCCTCATTATTCTGAGCCCCTAATCTTTCATATAAAACTGCCTTTGTTTTGCTTCTCTGTAGAGCGGCCCAGGAAGAGGGGAGGTCCCTGCTTAGGGGTAGGTGGAGGGCTCAGAACAAGGCCCAGGCCAAGAGGACCAAGAGCCTTCTGGCAAGCAGCTCTGGCTGGCACCCCCCCCCGCCTCCAGGGAGCCACCACGCAAGGGCAGGCTGAAAGCCCTCCAGTGCACAGTCTATCCTCAGCTGTCTAGGCAAAGGAAAGGGACAGTGGAGCAGCAGGGGCAGCTGCAGGCCAGGTGCCTCCTGCACGGACAGCAATGCTACCAGAGACAGGAAAGAGAAGGAAGAAAAGGGGACCTATTTTTATAACATAATCAACAGATCGGTGTGTTCACTGCCCCAGACACACAAGTAGAAAAAGATGCTGCAGTTTCTCCAAGATGGAACGCCCCTTCTAGTTCCACACGTGACGTTTGCAATGCTCCACGGCCTGACAGGAGAGAGGAAGCTGGATTTAGTCTTCACATAACAAACCCTACTCCTGGCCTGTTCGTGCAGCGAACAGCACCCAAAAATGGAACCTGCTCTCCTATATCCCACTTAAAACTGGGGAGCATGTGGCCCCCTAAGGCAAGAGTCCAAAACAGCAGCTGCGAAGCACCTGAGTGTTTCACAGGTGAGCCACCCATGCAGGGAGGGCCTGGGACCCCTCCATCTGGTTACAGGCAGAGTCCCAGCGCTCAGCAGGCAGCATGGAGGCCCCCTGAGGCAGAACCCCTCACCCCCTCACCCAAGAGCACGCACACCAGCTGAGGCCTTGTGAACAATGGCCCACAGGCCCCTTGACCCAGGACGGCAGCAAGAAGTGGCTCCTCCTGACTGTGGCATGCGCTGGGACCGGCGGGGCAAGGAGCTGGACCCATATGGCCATCATCACTGCAGGGGCCCAAAGTGACACAACCAGTCCAGCGGTCCTGACACACTGGTCATAAGGAACCCACTCCAGGAAGAAAAAGTTGCGCAAAAGAACATTAAGTAACCGATTGGTCCACACGTCTCCACCCCAGCAAGCAGTGTGGGGCACCATCGCCGGTGGCCCGGGCAGGACAGCGCCACCGGCCCAGGAACTGCTGGGCAGGCACCCAGTCTCAAAGCCACTCAAGAACAGCGGCTCAGCCTTGGGTGAAGACTCAGGCCAGGCTCCAGCCAAGACTGACCCAAGGGAGAAGAGGACTTGTGCAATCTCTAGGGTGGCCTTGTGCAAATCTGATCCTGACCCTGTCACAAGGGAACTAAAGGCAAAAAACAAGGAAGCAGAAGCAAAAAACACTGAAGAATACCCCCAACCCTTCACTTCTCCAAGGCAAGAATGCTGTCAGTCCCCCAGCCTTGATGCACAGCCGCGAACAAGCCTGCTTGCTTCTCTGGGCACAAAGGCCGGGCAGAGAACCAACGGCGGAGGCCGCCCTCAGTCGGGGTTACGCATCCCAGGAGCTGGCCTGCGTGGCAGCCCGTGCAGCGGGCGCCGAGCTACTCACATTGCACTGGGTCGCTGCCTCCATGTTCTGGCACCAGTAGCTAGGGCCCCACACACACTTCTCAGTTCCCAAAAGAGCCTTACGGGCCGCGGGGCAGGCTCCAATTTTCTATGTGGGGGAAGAAGGGAGAAGAATTAGATCCACTGCACTAATCCTTTTCAAAACTAGAGATTATCAGCTTCTAGAAGCAATAAGAACTAGAACTCAGACGTGCACTTCCAAAAAGTCAGTGCTGCCGAGGGACGCCCTGTCCTCCCACAGTCCATCCCCCAAGATTCTCCAGAACCTCCGAGGAGCCCCCCGCTCAGTGCAGAACCAGCCGGGCCCCACGCCGCCCGGGACCTTACCAAGCACACGAAGGAAGGGTCCATCACCTCCACCAGCACTTCTATCAGCACAGGTTCGTACTCAGTCACAAACTGATCACACTGTTTGGTAAACAGGGAGACGGGTCCAAGTCAAGGTGTGGGGGCACAAGAGGAGGGGCGCCAGGCATGCTCTGCCAGTCTGGCACCCCCTTCCCAGATGGCCCACCACCCAGCCTCCCCCGCACCTACTTCCGCTACTGCCCCTCTGTGGCTCCCCTTGAGCCAACAGACGCCTCTAAGAAATGGCTAGTTTTCCCGGAAAACCTCAATCGGGGGCACAATCAATGAGCCACCCCAGCCTTTGCACTCCGCCTACAGGTTCTGACCTTCCGGCCCCAAGCAGCCCGGGGCATACCTGCTTCTGGTAGGGGTCAGGAAGGAAGCTGCAGCCTTTCTCCAGAGCAGCCAGGATCTCCTGCTTCGTGCTGTTTTTCTCCAGGTTGCGGTCCAAATAGCTCACCAGCTTCTTGCATACCTCACAGAAGCCCCCATCCTTCGGCTGAATGACACGGACTACACACAGGGGCACAGGCTCAGTGCTGGCAGTGCCCTCCCGAGCCCCACGGGCCGGCCAGCCACCCCCTCATCCTGCTCACCAGGCAGCACGGGCAGCCCCTGGGTGGGGCACAGGTGGACCAGGGAGCACACTATCTCGGGGCTCGCCTCCTGCAGGAGAAGCGACAGGATGGAGGGGCCGTACGTGTCCACCACCTCCTGGCACTGTTCGGATAAGGACTTGGGCAACTTTGAGCACACTTTATCCAAAGCCTCTACTATTTCTTCCTGAAACACAAAACAAGAGGATCCTATTAGAAGCGGAGAGACTGATAGGACCAGAAAAGATTCTCAAAATACTCAAAGCCAGGAAACCAGCCAACAGCAAGGTGCTATTTCCTCCCCAGAAAGATGAGACTTACAAAGCAGCCCGACCCCAGCCCAGAGGGACCCACCAGTGGGCAGCAGGTGAGCAGATTCCAAAGCCTGCTATCCAATGCTGGCAAGGGCCAAGCCCACCTCTTCTGCTGGTTTTGCCACTAGGGAACAGGAACACTCAAGCATTCTAGAAATGCACATACCTCAGTCCTGTTGTTGTCAATGAGCTTGGCCAACTCCTTTACCACGTACTCGCATATCTCACAGCTAACACTGGTCTTCGCCTGGACCATGTCCTTCTGTGGGAAGAGCAGGAGAGCACATTAATGCTGAGACCCTCACCTCACCCCTGAGTCCTGCTGCTCTAAAGGGGAAGAGACACCCTGTGTCCAAGGACAATAGAATGTCACATGAAGGATGGTTTCCTCCCAGTGTTCAAGTTCCTGTCCCTGCTGGTTTTACATGGTGGGAGACCAATCCCTCTGCCCACTGCTCTTCCACCACTACCTCCTGCCACGCACCCCCCAGCCCCACAGAAAAACCAGGAATTCGTACTTTAGGAGAGAGAAGCAAAGCAACCATCCCCTGACCCCTACGAACAGTCCACATGATCTATCTTACCTGGTCATAATCATTTCAGCCTTCCAGGGTCACTCTGGGAATGTGGGTGGGGGCGCAGGACAGAGTGAGGACTCGCTACCTGTCCGCTGTTTACAAGACACAGCTCTAAACACATTTCAGGTCTGCTCTGGAGTTTCAAGTCTCACTCGTACCTGAGACTGCCTTCCTAGAGCCAACCCTGCATAAAGTAACACTGCAAAACAGAACTCTCTGTGACAGCAGCAACATTCTCAGCCTCTGCCGTCCAGCAGAGCAGCGCGAGCCACACCTGTCTACGAAGTACTCAGAACGTGGCCAGGGTAACACCAAACTAAATCGTTTCAAGTTTTGTGTTATTTTACTTAAACATCAGTAGTCACGTACAGCTAGAAGATAAGCTCTAACTCTCCTTCATCTCCTCTGGCTATTAATGCAGTCAGCAAAACCGGGCATGCAGAAGTGCCTCCCCAACCCCACCCGACTTTTTTTTTTTTTAAAGATTTTATTTATTCATTTGACAGACATAGATCACAGGCAGGCAGAGAGAGAAGAGGAAGCAGGCTCCCCGCCAAGCAGAGAGCCCGATGCAGGGCTCGATCCCAGGACCCCGGGATCACGACCTGAGCCGAAGGCAGAGGCTTAACCCACTGAGCCACCCAGGCGCCCCCCCACCCGACATCTTAACCATGTGGTCCAGGCACTGCACATGCTGAGGGAGGACAGGAGAGGAAGGCAAAACCGCTGAAGGTCAAGTGACGGAAGTTCTGGAACTAGAACCATGTGCGTGTGCGTTGGCCATGTGGTAAAACGTCATGAGGCCTGGCCCTTCTCAGAACTAAAGTGGGAGCCACGTGAACACCAAGACGAGTCTGCTGACTCTTGCCGGTGAACAGTTCCAGGACTCAATCTCTAACACACTGACGGGGCCGTAGCAAATGCTGAGCGCAAACTGGGGAACACGGTGTTCCCTAGTGACGGGCGCTAGGGAAACCACACACCCACCCTGTGCACACAAGTAGCACACAGAGAGGCTTCTGCATGAGCCCCAGGTGTTCCGGGAACATGAGGCTTGTGTTGCAGTGACCGTGGGCAGGGCAGCGGCGAGGGGACAACGTGTCAGAGGAGGCTGTGGACACGCTACAGATGATCCCGCGGGGCACTTGGGCTCCTAACCAAGGAAATAAATGTACTTAGGGCTAGGAGCAGGAGGCTGCACGCGTGCAGGGACCCCACAGACTAATGAATGGTCTCAAACTCCAATACCCACAAGAGTCAGGCAAGGAACCAAAAAAGGGTGTGCCTCACAGAACGTGGTACAATGTGGAGCGGGGCCCGGTCAGGACAACACGAGGACACCTGGTACCTTAATGGGCTCCACCAGTTCCAACGCAGGGATGACGTTCTCTGAGACCACTTTGGCAGGGATCAGAGTCTGCATGGGCATCTCCTTCACTTGGTCGCAGAACCCAACCAGGCCACAGATCTCCTTGGGTTGCTGAGAAGGCACAGAACAAGCAGTCAGATGCAGGCACGCACCCACATCCCTCAGTCCCACTCTCTACACACAAAGGACGGGGTGCTGAGGGAGCACCCTGGTCACAGGTCAAGCCTGACTGCCAAAACAGATTCCATGTTAAATCTAGAGGGACTCCTGTAAATGCAGACATGTCGGTTTCACACGGGGAGGAGGCCACGCAAAGTTCTGATGGGAAAGCAGACAAGACCGATGTCCCTGCTCTAGCCAGGGAGCACCCCAGGGAAGTGAGACTGCTGCCACCTGTTTCCCTTGCACAAGCAATCACATCCTCTCCAAGGACACCTGGTCAGCTCTAGAACCTGGTTCCTGGGTCGAGCTGGTTCACACTCAGTGGGAAATAAGCTGAGTGCTCTTTCTAGAGGAGAAGCCACCATGCCCACAAACAGTGCCAAGTGTCTTTTAAATCTTTCGGTGGCAGGACCGTTTCAAGAAAAAAAAAAAAAAAGTTGACTTTTCTGAAAAACCACATTCTATTTTTATAATTACACAAACACAGTACACACAAAACCCCAATGCCCCTGAGTAATGAGTTCTTTCAGGTCACAGAAGCCCCAGACTGATCCCCTTTCCCGGCCAGACACCAAACCATAGGGAAGTAGGCAGAACTAAGTAACTTGGACATCTTGACGGTTTCACCACGATGTTGGCCCAGAGTGAGAAAATCATGCGTGCTTTATACAAAGCACTTTGTGAGCCCAAATACAACCAGCGCCCAGCTCTGGGCCCGAGAGCAACTGCCTCCCACCACCAAACCAGAAAGCATCAGGCCAGGACCGCTAACACAAGACCTGTTAATGCAAGAGAGCTAGACCATGGCTATGGCTGACCTTGTTTTAATATTGAGAAGTCTCTAGATTAAGTAACATTGAGGAAGTCGGAAAGTATCCTAAATATCCTGTCTCCGGCACACTTCAAGAATAGGGAGAAAACCAGAACGGGGCCAAAGACACAGCAAGCTTTTTAGAAAAAAGACAAAGAGGGGCGCCTGGGTGGCTCAGTTGGTTAAGCGACTGCCTTCAGCTCAGGTCATGATCCTGGAGTCCCGCATCATCAGGCTCCCAGCTCCACGGGGAGCTGGGAGCCTGCTTCTCTCTCTGACCTTCTCCTCGCTCATATCTCTCATTGTCTCTCTCTCAAATAAATAAATAAATATTAAAAAGAAAAAAGACAAAGACGAGGGAGGTGTATGGCTGCTTTGTCTCATATTAACTCTATTCTACTTCCTCAGGTGAACTCTCTTCTACTAGGTGGGGCAGCCCAGGTGAAAATACAGGTATTTCAGCCGAAGTCCTCTCCCATTAGACTTCAATATACCTTTGAAAAATCTTTACTCGCACAGAGATGCGAGTCCTGGGTCAGTAAGTACTGACCCCATGCGAGATGGGGTCCTGGCTCAGTAAGTACGGTCTGGGGGCATAGTCCCAATATTATGCCACCAGTGGCCTGGCTCTCGAGCCATCTGTGTGGCTCCAGGAGCTGCAGGACACCATCACCCAGAGGGGCAGAAGCCACAAATCAAGAGATTGTTTCCAACTCTCTGGATCCAACAGACAGGAACAGTCTGCTCGCTATTTGCAAATGATTCAGTCATGCAGCAGAAGCAATTCTGGGGTTATGAAAAACAGAACTAAAGACATGCAATGGTCCCTCGAGTCACGACAGAAACAGAAACAAGGTGTCCCACCAGAAATCAGATCTACAGTTAAGGAGGCTGAGGCATCTCCAGGGTCACCCATCGTTCCCCATCATCACACAGGTGACATGCACATGGCCAGCTGAGCGCTGGGTTTTAGCCAGAGTCCAAGGCCCTGCTGGCTTCCCTTTCTCGCTCCCTGAAGGGGAAAGGAGACCCCCAGTACCTCAAGTGCTACATCATAGGGGAGAGATGCAGAAGCTCCCCCACCAGCCTACTAACACAGATCATGCCGTTAAAAAAAAAAAAAATTTTTTTTTAAAGGCAAAATAACTACAATAAGCAGCAGACCACCACTACAAGCAAATTCCCCATCACATACCTGATCCTGCTGTTGAACAAAAAAACAGGAAATCGGAGATGAAAATAAGAGAAAGGAAAGGACACAACAGTTAAGAAAAAATTAAAATAACAATCAGTTTAACGAAGGAGTAAGTACATCACCAGAAATTCAGGGGAAACCTTGCAGTCACAAATCAGCAACCTACCTTGTTCCTACTATCTTGGGGGACCCTGAAAGCTCTTCTGGCCCTCAAGGGACAGACTACACTGTCCAGCTGGTGTGTGCATTGTCCCCATGCCCCTGACACACCAAATCATACTCAAAACACTGGACAGGAGATCCCAGAAAATGCCAGGTAATGAGGAGCTCTCTATCCTCACAAGCCTAAGCCCCACAAGCCTACAAGGTGAGAAGCAGCAAAGGGGAACGTGACACAGGCCTGCCCAAGTCAGGGGTGTGCGCTGGAATATAAAATATACCCAGGGGGCCAGGGATCTGGAACTACTTCCCCTGCTGCCCGGGCCTCAGGGCGACTACTCCAGGGAGCCAGATGCCAGGCTGGAAGGCCCATTTAACAAAAGATCACTTACCCTTTGATTCAGCAATTCCAGTTCTGGTTATCTGTGCTAAGGGAGAAACAGGGGTCTGCCCATCTATCTCTCTGACTGTGAAGGGGAGCATCACGCTTTCGACCCCCAAGACAAACCCCGAAGCCACCTCAACACCCAAAGCAGATGGGTCACGGAAATTATCTTCCATCCAAACAGCGGCCTATGCAGCCACTTCAAAATCATTTACAAGAATGTTTAAAGACCGATGCATTCAGAAGCAAAATAATGCAAACTACAAAGTTTGAAGTAATAAATAACCACACTACCTCACTGCTTTTTTTTTTTAAACCGCAAATGATCTGTGATTTGGGAAGTATTATCTGTATTTCCAAAAAACGTCTGTGTAGTCTATCTTTTATAATGAGAAAATTTTCAGTTATCAATGACGAAGCACTTAACCGAATCAAAATCAAAAGCTTATTTATCTCCTACTCTAGCCATGTGTCTCTGCAAGCTGCCTCTAAGTATTTTTAGAACAAGGCAGGGTGTAATAATCCCAAAGACACCCTCTCATGCCTGGCTGGAGCCCCTGAGCAGTTACAGCCAGGCCACAGGGTCAGTCCTTCCCGTGCTGGCTGGCAGCTCTCAGCTCTGCAACTCTGCAGCCACAGCCCGCCAACAGGAGGAGGATCACTGTTTTCCAATGAAACTTTACACAACCAGGCGGTGGGCCACACGGTGGGACCCCGGCTAGAGAACAAACTCAGCATGGTCAGAAAGTCAGCAGGATGGAGACACAAAAAGTGCAACCCACCCCCTCGGCCCCCACAGCTTCGATCTCGGGAAGCCAGGGCACATTCCCAATGTAAGAATCCCTTCAGACCACCCTGCTCTGTACCAGTTTTCTGCACGGAGCTAGTTAGCCCCACTGCCACGATCAGTATCTTCTAAGGACACAGGGCTGCCCTGACCTGGACGATGCCTGGATGACTTCTGATGCCTGGATGCATAAGAAGCACGTGCAGGAGTCACAGGCTCCAGCAGCGGCTACGGCGGTGCGGCCCCTACTGCAGTGGAGGGCTGACTCTGGCAGACGGGTCTCCCTGAACCCCCAAACTCCAGCCCCAACGTAGTAATTCTCAGGCCTGGCCTAACTCCAGAGCAGACGATTCCCACAGTTCCCAGGGTAAAAGCCAGACGTTAGAAACCTGATGACCAGCTCAATATGCACAGGCCAACTAACCACCCGGAAGCTACCAGGGCGGTCTTGGGGGGAGAAGGGGGAGCTGCCTTAGCCTGTCCCCTGGCCAGGGAAGGTAAGGGGGGGACTGAACTGTGCGTAGAGAGTCTGCTGGTTGAACAAGGTTCATTTTAACCCAATTTGTTATCTGAAGGGAGAAAAGGAAAACTAAACCATGTAATGTTCAAAATCCTGGGAATCACAAAGTTTGAGGAAAAGAGTGCTAACAGGGAACGTCCCCTGCCACCTACCATATGCATCATCATCTGGACAGCAATGTCCGAATACTGGTTGATATAGTTCTTGCACTGGGAAGAGAGAAATCGGTTGTTAGTGACACTAACCGTTGCAATCACACACCAAAACCCCAGCGTTTCCAACCATGGCAGCAAGTGACTATCAAGTTTCCCAGAGTACAGTCTTACAAACATCTTGAGATAAAGATGGCAATTTGTTTATCCTAAACCTGATAGGAAAAGGTGTGCAAAGGGTGTTTTGAAAATGTGTCCCAAAGGCTCTTAGAGAAGAGGCCCTCCAATCTCCTTTTATAGCCCGAACTTGCCCCAAAGTCACAGAGGAACTTCTCAGGAGCAGTTCTGAGCGTGGCTATCAGATGTGCTGCTATGAACTCACAGTGACTTTTCAAACCCGCTCATGCATTCCTGGCCAAGATTATAAAGCTAAAATCCAGGAGGAATCAAGTTATGATGATTTTCAGCAAACTTACTTTCATCCACATCTAGATAATTCATTCCTGTAGACCCTCCTCTGTAGGACAGAAGAGTTCTGGCCACACTGGTGCCCCCACAGTGAGAAGGCCAAGGGTAGTAACAGCCCTCAGACAGGGCTGAGCTGGGGGGAAGCACGTTAACACAGCAATATACAAAAATACTTCAAGAAGGCCAAAAGCCTCCCCAAGGAAGTCCTCCGGGAAGAACTCAGAGCTCCCAGAACCAGCCATACAAGAAGGCTGCTCTATATCCCAGACCCATGGACTTGGTACAACCAGCTTCCCTACATCCAGTCTAGCCGAGATTTTTCCATTACCAGGTATAAAACTAGCACTTTGGTTTTACACATCAACTTCACACAAGTGTGGTTAATGTGAATAGGGTCCAAGAAGTGAAACCCTCTAAGAGACTAACAAATTGAGTTTCTTTGCCTATAGGACGAACTTTCACCAAGGGAAGGAAGGCGTCCCAGGTGAAACTCTCGAAAGCCCCCACACGGCTTCCAATGGACAAACCCCTGGCTGTGGGGAGAACACACTCAGAATTATGAAGACCCAACAGCCAGGCTTTTAAAAACGAGGTTATAAAGGATTCTAGTGTTGTTTCTTATACACACAGTGCCTGGGAGGAAAACAAATCCTCACAAAACAAATCCCCCGAAAGTGGTCTCCTTCCACTCTTTTATCCCAAGTGTTTGGTTACACATACAAATTCAACCAGCCAACAAAGCATTTAAGCAAACAAGTATTCCCGAGGCTTTCTGGGAAAAAGAGAGCAGGCGTTGTTTGAACCATCTTTTCCTCAAAGCTCTGGGGTTCGAACTTAAAACGGTACACCTCAGGAACTTAAGTTTTCTTGGGTCCCTCCCATGTCCAGAGCTCAGCTCCCTGGCCCAGCACACCCCCACCATGCATGAGGAGACAAGATTTACCATGTCAGCCATGCCGGGCCCCAGGAAGTCACACTGTGCCTTGGCATGCTCCACCAAGGCCTCAACAAAGGTGGAGTTGGTCCTTACAGCATTCTGGATGTCCGTCACCATCTGGATGCAGTCCTGGCAGACGTCTCCACCAGCCTACAGAGAAAGGGCAGCACGGGGCAGGGGGCAGGGCTATCAGGCTATAAACACAGCACACTCCTAGGATCACTAAGAGGATCCAAATTCCCAAGAAAATTTCCTTATGTGTTCATGACCACAGCACTAGGGAGTGACTTACTGAATGGTTCTGTGTTTTTAAAGTTTGTGTATTTTTTTTTTTTAAATAATGGCTACACCCAGTGTAGCACTTGAACCCACAACCCTGAGATCCAGTTACACACTCCACCAAGTGAGCCAAGCAGGTGCCCCAGCTCTGTTTTTATAGTCTAAAGTTATCAACAGGCTTAAAATCAATTAGGCACTGATTTTAATAAATTGAATTATAATGGAGAGAAATCTTTGCATACTTTAAATATCCCAAGTTCTTCAGAACCTCCATGGCACAACCATCTGAAGTGTGGTTCAGGCGACTGCACATCAAATGAAGGAATAAACTCCCAGTTTGAGAAACACACACACACGCACACAGAGCTCCTCTCATGGGTCATCTCTAATCCAACCAGAAACAGGGCCCTCAGCGGCTGGGCCTACAGCCTTACCTTCTGCTGGGGCTCGCTGTGGGGGCCATCCTGAGGATAGAGGAGGAGGGGGATATTGGCCATGAAGGGAGCCACCACCTCAGCTACATCCAGTTCCGGGATCTTATTGGACTCGAGCTGTTTCTGGTGATTCAATTCTGCCAGGTGCTTCTGAAGAGACTCGCAGAGATTGAGAGCGGAGCACACCTCCCCAGGATGGCTCTAGTGGGGAAGAAGTCCAGCTGGAAATCCTCTCCCCAAAGGAAAACAAAACCACTACCCAGCACCCCTGAATGAGTATCTGTCCTCACCTACTGGCCTGATCACACACGCTATGCCCTGCTCACAAAACCACCTGACCTGCTCCCCACTCCACCTCAACTTTTAGCAAATGGCTCCCGAATTCAGCTCCCAGCAGCTCAAGCCAGAGACCTGGCAGACATTCCTGACTCTTCCCTCTGTCCCTCCCCTTCCTCAGCAGGTCCTGTCCATTTCTCCTCTGAAACAGAACGTGCATCCGTCCCCCTTCACTGCCCCATCACATCTCACAGACTCCTGCCAGCCTCCCCTCTTCCAACTCCCAACTGGTAGGACCTAGACCAAACCCTTTAAAGAAGGCACCTCTGACGTCACTTCTCCCTTGAGCCCTCCGAGGACTTCCTACTGCATTTGCAATCCTGAAACACTGCCAGAAAGGCCTTGCACGGTGTGACCTGTGGCATTCTCATGAAAACCTTGGTCCAGCCTCGGAACACTCCTTCCCTGCTGGCCCGGTTTTCTGAGCACCTCTTCTTTCTTAGGGTTTTTCCTAATTCCACAAACAGCTCGTCTGTGGCACGTGGCTTACGCATGGTAGATGCTTATCTGAATGCAAGCAGAACCCCGCTGCTGAGTCCACTCAGGATAAAATCCCAGAAATGGAATGAACTGCATGCTCAAAGGGAGAGCTAAAGCTCTGACAGGAGCTAGTGAACGGGCACGGATAAATGTCATAGCAGTTTACAATTCCTTCATTCTTCAAGTTCCCATTCCCTGTACTCTCCCTCAACCGAAGGCTGCACGTACAGTGTTCTGAGGGCCAAAGCCATCTGAAGATGTCAGAACTACAGTAACAAGCTGTTGAGAAAATCCAAATCCATGGAAAGACTTTCCACTTTCATCATTGTTCTGGTCTGGCACCTCCCAGGGCACTCGAAGTTCCCTAAAGAAAGGGTCTTTTCACCACCACGTACCATTTGTCCTTTAATCATGTCCAGGATGACTGGGAGGTAGGAGTCAACCATCTCCCTGCACGAGGCAGACAAGTTCGGATTAGGCAGCCAGTCACAGGTCTTCTCCAAGTACACGAGGATCTCTTGCTAAGAGGATACAAGCAACAGTCGGATCAGGATGGACTTCTACTCTGCAAAGGACTGAGAGCAGGGGACCTCCACACCACAGCAGCCTCAAGGAAGAGCCCTGGGAGAGGCCCAGTGGCTGGCCATGGCTGCATCAGAAACACAGGCAAGAAGCAGACGTTCCTCAAAATGAGGCCGCTCTGACCTGCGGTCTCACAGGCAGAGGGAACTCTGAGCAGAGACGGCCAAAACAGACCTAAAGGTAGCCACCAGCAATATGAAAATCCCCATCAACCCTGGGCATTTAAACACTGAGGCCAGGGAACAGCAAGCTAAGTCCCACAGCTTGTTTTTGTTCAGCCTGTGGCTCAGGATGGCTTTTACATTCTTAAAGGATGTGGGGGGGAAAGAAAAAAACTATGTGACAGAAGAAGTATGTGGCTCACAAGATCTGAATTACTTCCTACCTGGCCCTAGACCATCCCTCGTTAGACCCCAAAGCTCCAGAAAGCTCTTGTAAGGAACAGACACACACGGCCGTTGGCCACCGTGCAAGCGTGGTCACACATCCCGCTGGAGGCTCACCTCAGTGGCATTGTCTTTCAGCATGTCGCCAGCTGCAGTGATGACATCTTTGCATATGTCGCAGGGAAGGGATTTCTAAGAGGAAGAACATGAGGGGGAGAGAGAGCTGTATTTGCAGGATGTAACGCACATCGTACAGAGCTGAAAAGCCCCCCGGCCTCTGTGCTATCCTATCTAACCAGGGATGTCGGACACACAGGCACCTCCTGGTTACCCAACCTAGATAAGAAATACACAGATGCCACGTAGGAAGGATCAGGGGCACTGACCAGAACACTCTGTGCTTCTAGGGATAGATACCCTTTTCTTGTACCCTTTTCTATGCCTCAGCACATGTGGCACAGGCCAAATGTCATACTAATGCTCACAACAGCTCCAGGAGGAAACTGAGGCTGGAAAGGTGAAAATCAGAGCAGCAGAAATTAGAGAAAACCAGTCACCTGGGGCCAGTGGGGCAGAGAAGCCCAGCCAGACACTGTCACTGACTCATGCACTCCATCCCCTTCCAGCTCCCAGGGGCTGCTATGTTCACATGGAAGCCATATGTCACCACCCAGAGCTTAGAAACATCACACTGAGAAGCCTGGGCACCCAGGGCCCCATGTGGCCCAGGACATGGAGATTCTAGCTGCTTCTTGAGGCTTGTGGGAAGCTTCCTTCTTAAGGGCAACTGATTTTCAACCCAGGAAAAAGGAACTAACACGTCTGGGTGAGAAAAAGAACACCTGTAATTTAGCTGCATGGAAAGAAATCTATCTGAACCTCTGGGCCTTGTTAGGCTAATACCAGATTCAGGCACCCCTGAGACTGCCCTATGAAAAAAAAGAGCCGAGCCCCTGGGTGGCTCAGTTGGTTAGGCGTCTGCCTTCCACTCAGGTCATGATCCCAGGGTCCTGGGATCAAGTCCCACATCAGGCTCCCTCCTCAGCAAGGAGCCTGCTTCTCCCCCTGCTTGTGCTCTCTTGTTCTCTCATACATAAAATCTTAAAAAAAAAAAGAGAGAGAGAGAGAGAACACACGTGCTAAGTCCTCCCCTGTCACATGCTGAATTTGAAAAGAGGAAGCCATATTAAAAACAAGAAGAGAAGCAAATCAGAAACCAAATCAGAAAGTAATTTTAGCCACAGACGGTAGTGATCCAGCAAATTCAGAAAGTATTTCTAAAGAACAAGGTTTTTAATTGTTCTTCTCATAATGAAGCAGCTCTAGTGGCCACTAGTGTCAAGTTTTATTTTTTTTTAAAGATTTTATTTATTTATTTATTTGACAGAGATCACAAGTAGGCAGAGAGGCAGGCAGAGAGAGAGGAGGAAGCAGGCTCCCCACTGAGCGGAGAGCCCGATGTGGGGCTCGATCCCAGGACCCTGGGATCATGACCTGAGCTAAAAGCAGAGGCTTTAACCCACTGAGCCGCCCAGGTGCTCCTAGTGTCAGGTGCTCCTAGTGTCAAGTTTTAGACCTGGACTCCACGCAGTCAGAGGTGGCACAGCCCGGAGCGAGTCAGGCAGGCATTCTGCAGTCAGCTGGTGCAGCTAGCACAGCTTGGCCATCTCCCAAGAGGGGTTCTGGTGGTGGGAAGAATGCCCCTGAGCTTTGTCATCTCTGAGTATTATTCTCCATGAGCGTTAAGAGCCCCGTATTTACATGCTATATTTAACACCATTTGGATGAAAACTCAGTAACATCATGCTTGCTTCGGCAGCACATATACTAAAATTGGAATGATACAGGTGGGACGGGCACAGAGGCCCGGAAGGCAGCATGGAGCGCACACAGTAGTGGCCATGGGTGGACCTCATCCTCTCTCTACCACCAGGAGACTCAGCAACCTTGGGGGAAGAGAACCTTAACCTCTCTGAGACTCCATTTCCACTGAGCTGAAACGGATCCACCCTGCAACAGGGAGTGCATCCCCCGCAGCGTCACTGAGAGGAGCAAATGAAGTGAGACAAGAGCATGCTTTGGAAGCTTTGGAAACGGCCTCAACAGCTCCAAACCACATAAGGAGATCCGGTACCGTCCCCACGGCACTCACCACCGTCGGCTTGTTCCAGACGGTCTGCAGGCAGTGCTTCAGGGCCCCGCAATCAGCTGCCGTCTTCACGTTCTGGCACCACACTGCTGAGCCTCTGGTGCATTCCTTCAGACCCAGGACAGGGCTGGCTAGAGCTAAAAGAAAAATCAGCATGAGAAGGCGGCCCCCCTCACGCAGCTACCCAGGGTGAAGGACACAGCAGCTCAGCCCCTGTGGTGCACAAACCACACAGCGGCATTGGCTCAAGAAGCTCGGTGACCATCTAAGTCCGCCTAAGTCACAGGGCCGGGAGGCACTAATTTGCCTGGTGTGCTTTTTTCCTCTTGAACCATGTCTAAACAGTAATCTCTATAACCTCAAAAATTTTCCATGAATAAAAGAAATCATGGGAGAAAACGCTGACAGATTTAATTTTAGAAAATTTCAACTTCTATAGAATTTTTTTTAATCTGTAGGGAAAACAAGATTCATATCCTTATTACACAAACAATGATTCTTTTTTTTTTTTTTAACAAACAATGATTCTTAATGTTCTAGTAGAAGAGCCCTTTTATAAATCAAACCTCATAAACAATTCTACCAACAAAAAACCCTCCGTGATTCCCCTCTGGTGTCACCCAGCAAACACGTGTCCACTCAAAACCGGGTGCGGCGTGGCACCTGCTATGAGAGTGAACAAAGGACTCGGGCAGAAGTCACATGCGCAGAAACTGGACGAGGAAAAAACACAAGAACTGCACCGAGTCCCCTAGGACCAAAGATACACAGGTTACAGCAAGAAGGCACCATATTTTGAAAGTTAAATAACCAAAGGGAAAAAAAAGTGACAAGTCTGTAGTAAAACAGGCATTTGTAAGGCCAATAAGTGTGACTGGTAAGAACTTCTTAACATATTCTATATTAATATATGTCAGGAATCGGGGGGAAAAAAATCCCCCTTCAAAAAAGTAATCCACTTCTAGGGGCACCTTGGAGGTTTAGTCAGTTAAGCGTCCTGACTCTTGACCTCAGGTCTTGATCTCCGGTTATGAATTCAAGCCTCACATGGAGCTCCACACTTGGTGTGGAACCTAAAAAAAAAAAAAAGTAATCCATTTCTAGAAATAGATTTTAAGGAAATACAGCAATCCAAGAGGCAAAATGTGAAATGCATAAATGTATTTATTAAGTGTAATTTACAATACCAAAAAAAGAAGTAGATGTAACCTGAATGGCCAAAAATAGAGGGGAAAAAAACTAATGATACTCTTACTAAAGATTATGTAGCTGTTAAGTATAAAAATATTACATGTCAAGTAGAAAAAAAAATTCAAAAATATGAAATTATACAGAAGTTGCACAAAAAAGGCAGATGGCTGGCTGAAACTCCCAATGTTACGTTGTATGTGAGTAACTTTTTTTTTTCCACTTTTACATGTCCACTTACTTTATAAACTAACTTAAGAGTACCTATGTTTCTTAAAATAGGTCTACGGTAACCTTGACTTTGGCATCTCACCTCGAAGCCAACAATTCAGCTAGAAAACAACAGATTCCATCTGGCCAAGCTACACAAAGATGGGTAATGGTGCAGGACGCCAACTCCAAGGTGTCACACTTCAGTAGGGCAGAACCACCTTCTACTGTGAGTAGGAAATATGAGGCCCAAATCTGAAGAGAAAGCCCGTGGCCAACCATGAGCTCGACTGAGGACCTCAGGAGTCACGCAGCACCCTGCTTCAATTTGTAAGCCAATGAGAAGGCACGGTGATTCCACAGATATGTAACACACACACAGTACACAAAGCAGAGGTTGGTAGGTGCTCTCATTCCAGGAAAGGGAAGGCAATGAAATGCGGTCATTACTAGCTTTTCAACCAAAGCTATATTCCACAAACTATTCACACAAAGACTGAGTCACAGGTTTGCAGAAAGCTCAAGCCAGATGATCTGTATCCATTCAGACACTGGCAAATCAATCTGCTACCCAGGTTACTGCCTTCAACGGCCCTTTGCAGCAGAAATCAGATCCATAACCAGTTCACAAATGCAACTGAACTAGCCACATTCCAACGGCCACTGGCTTGGACTCTGGTTTCCAGGGGAAAACATGCAGCAGATTCAACAGTACATACTAATCCCCAGATGGTTCACAGAAGCTTAGTACCTGAAATGTAGCCAAGCTAGGCTGGGGCCAGCCATCAGCTGTAGGTCTGGGGAAAAGAGGAGGGGGCAAAAACTGTGTCACAAGGGTAAGAGTTCTGGGAAGTGTCGGGTGTCACCACAGAGCACACAGAGCCAACAGGTTCCAGGAGTGCCTCCCATATTCCTCGCAGGTACCAGGCCCCAGGGAATCCTGAAAAGCACCCAAGATACACCAACTGGTTCTACCTCCAATTGGGAGAAAAGAGCCGGAAAAATAACAGGAAGCTACAAAATGAGTCTCTAGGCAAAAGAATGCACTGATACACTGGGAAGCCAGAAAGACGTTAGGCATCAGCAGACCAGAGCCAGACAGGATTCAGAGAAAAAGGGGGGGCCAGGGAGCAGCCTTCCCTATACAAGGCCTGGCTGACCACCATTCTCCATTCTCACAAATACACAGGGAACCAGAACTTTGACCCAGGATTTTTCTCCAACCATCCCAGTCAGGAATTGGCTACAAGGGCCAAAACCTATCAGGTTTCAGGAACAGGATGCAAGATCATATAGGCCCAAGAAGCAAGAATACTCTGTAGCTAATTTACTCTGTAGCTAATTTATTCCTTCAAAGAACCTGAAACAGCAATCCTGTGCAATAATGACTTTGTTACCAGCTTTGGCCAAACTGTCTGCACTAAAAACAGTCCTGGGTAGCTGGTTAGGAGACTGGTCCAGCTAACAAAAACCCAAGTCATTCCACAATCCCAACAGTTACTGTTACTCCACGGCCCACCTCACAACTTCCCGAGGAAAAAGTATGTATGCACAGTGGCCAATCTGGCAGACCTATGAAGCCCGCAACGTCAAGCCTAAAACAATTCCCAGTTCCTAGAAATTAAATTCTCAGTAAGACACTCCCATGTTCAACTTAAAGCCAACTTTTCTAAAGGTGCATATTATAAAAATAGTCTGTGGTATACAACAAATCCGATGTCCTAAACTGACCCAACATCTATTAACAGAAACAACCGTGTGTCCTCAGAACAGGCAACGTGAGGCCAAAACACAAGCGTGGGTGAAGCCGCTAGTTACCTGGGGAGGGTTCAGGCGCTGATTTCAGGACCCAATGCCCTGTGATGGACACAACCAGTGAGGTCAGAACACTCTGAGACACGAATCCTTTTCCCGGAAAATGTATTTACATGTAACACCCTCACACCATTTCAGGGAGCGCTCAGGCGCTACCGCTGTCCAGGGATCCCAGTGGGGACTGAAGGCGGGCTCTAAGAGCATGCACGGTTTTTCTCAGGTGGGTAAACAACTTCGATGAAGGCATGATTACCAAACACCACTGACTGGGCCAAGAACATTGTGCTCGGGCAACCGAACAGAGTGAACAGACTTGGGCTCTCCGAGTCCACAGTGGGAGGGACAAACCCCAAAGAAATAGTGTTATGTTAACGGAAAATAGGGGCCCTGGAACAGCAAAATCACTAGCCGCACAGGGGAGCGAGCGGAGGCTTCTTCACAGTGAAATCTGAACTGGCTGCTGAGAGGGAAAAAGGAAATTCTCGAACACTCCAAAGGAGAGAAATCTTTGCCTTCTCAGGAGCCAGGCTGCAAAGACAGACCTCAGGCCTGATGAGAAGAACTTCAACTAGCACTCTCAGCACTATGTGAAAGCTCACCCTGCGGACAATGGCTCATGCCAGTGTCTTAAAGA
>RCUC01131158.1:0-22721 GCA_003697995.1 Taxidea taxus jeffersonii
CCCCTTCCAAGATAGATTTAAAATAATGCCTTCAGTGAAGACCACCACCAATAAAATAGCCTCCTGTAAGTCATTTTTCTGAGCCAATGGTTTCACAGACAAATCAGTGGCTTCACAGAGCAGTGTTCTGTGAAGTCAGAAGCGAGAGCCAGGGACTGCAGAACTCACAGGAAACTCTCCGACATCACACTAAGCAGAATGGATACCCAGATTTGTCTGTGCACACAAAACAGTGTTAACCTAAAGAATCGATTAACTTCCTGGCAGACAGGCTGTCTAACCCCAGGGCACCCAGCGAGGGCCTGCCCACCCCAGCTGCCCTGAGCACTGCGAGAGCAAATCTTCTAAGTCCCTTTTTTTTTTTCTTCTAATGTCAGCGTGATTAAGGACAAGATGCATCACAGAGCTTCTCAATCAGGGGCAACTCCATTAACAATCCTCAGATGGCAAAACGTCATTGGCCATGTTTTTCTGGGCAGGGAGAGACCCAGGAAAATGACACCCGCACTTCATAAGCTGCAGGCAAATGATGTTCTGTCGCAAGGTCATCTTTTATAACAAAGGCAAACCTGAGCTCTGGGCCTTGGTTTGATCTTCCCACTCTGATGTTATAGAATGCTAAGTACAACAATCTGAGGCAAAATCAGGAACAGGGATCAAAATGGGATCAAGAAAGTCTGGGATTTGGACAGGCTATAAGGACCGGGCTAGGAGAATAGGTCCACTTCAGCACCACAGACAGCGCCAAGCAGCAGAGCTTCTCTAGGGAGAAGTCACTTGAATCTGTGTGAAGACCAAGGAATATATAATAGTAATATTCACACTGTAGTCTAACTCAAAGTTTCCCAACCCTTGGCACTATTGTTGTTTTGGGCCAGATAATTGTGGAAAGCTGTCCTATGTAATGTAGGGTGTTTAGAAGCATCTCTGGGCTCTACCACCCACCCCCCCAAGTTATGACAATAATAAATATCTCCAGCCATTGTCTGATGTCCGCAAGGGGACAAAATCATCCTTACTTGAGAACCACTGAACTAAGTACATCCATGTACATTTGTAAGACTATTCTCATAGTCTCAGTCCTGAAACTGCCTCAAACAGGACTGAAAGAGCCCTCTTCTCTCTTCTGGTAGGACGTAGTAAATGCTTAAAAAAAAAAAACAGGTAAGCAAGTAAAATAAGTAAATAAAATAAAAACTGTAATAAGTGCCATGAAAAAAATAATAAAAAAGGGGGATATGATCAAAAGATAATGGGAGAGGGGCGCCTGGGTGGCTCAGTGGGTTAAAGCCTCTGCCTTCAGCTCAGGTCATGGTCTCAGGGTCCTGGGATTGAGCCCCAAGTTGGGCTCGCAGAGAGCTTGCTTCCTCCTCTCTCTGCCTGCCTCTCTGCCTACTTGAGATCTCTGTCTCTGTCAAATACATAAATAAAATCTTTAAAAAAAAAGATAATGTGCATTACACAAAGGAACAAAAAAAAAGAACATGTGCATTACACAAAGGAACTCTCTTACATTGTTGGTGGGAATGCAACCTAGTGTAGCCACTGTGGAAAACAGTCTGGAGGTTCCTCAAAAGAATTAAAAAGAGCTACCATATGACCCAGCAATTACACTTCTGGGTGTTTATCCAAAGACAGTGAAAACACTAACTTGAAAAGATATACACACCCCCATGTTCATTGCAGCATTATTTACAAGAGCCAAGACATGGAAACAACCTAAGTGTCCTAAGTGTCCATCAATGGATGAATAGATAATAAAATGTGGATAAGAAAACTTTATATGTTTAAGTAAAATTAATAATTATTCAGCCATTAAAAAGAATAAAATCTTGTCATTTGCAACAACATGACGGACCGTGAGGTTATACTACTAAGTGACAGTATAATACTAAGTGACAGAGAATGACAAACACTGTGTGGTCTCACTTATATATAGAATCTAAAAACAAAACAAAAAAAATGGGGTGCCTGGGTGGCTCAGTTATTAAGTGCCTGCCTTCGGCTTAGGTCTTGATCCTAGGGTCCTGGGATTGAGCCCCACATCGGGCTCCCTGCTCAGTGGGAAGCCTGCTTCTCCCTCTGCCTCTCCCACTCCCCCTGCTTGTGTTCCCTCTCTTGCTGTGTCTCTCTCTGTGAAATAAATAAAATCTTAAAAAAGAAAAAAATAAGCTCATGGATACAGAGAATAGATTGGTCATTGCCAGAGATGGGGGAGGGTAGGAGAAATGAGTGAATTCAGGGGGTCAAAATGTACAAACTTTCAGTTATGAAATAAAATCATGACGCTGTGATGTACAGCATAGTGACAACAGTTAACAAAACTGTACTATGCGTTCTAAAGTTGCTAAGAGATCCTTAAAGTTATCAAGAGAAAGAAAAGATAATGGGAGAACATGTATCACTTTGAACAAGGTGGCTGGGAAGGGCTACTACCCAAACTGACATCTGAAGGATGAGAAGGAACCACCTGTAGGACTGTGTGGAGAAGTGCATTCCACGGAGAGGAAGCAGAAAGTCCAATAGTTCAGATGTTGGAAAGAACCTATCATGTTTGAGAAATTGTAAGGAGGCCAGTGTGGCTGGAGCAGTGTGAGTTGAGGGGAATAGTAGGTGGTGAGGCATGAGCAGGAGACAAGGATCTGAGGATCTGACCATTCAGGGTCTTGGCAAGCAAGCTGTATTTTAAACTAAATCCTTGGAGAAAACCTAAGTTTCTAATGAGAGGCTCCCCAACCCGTCCCTCTCTCTTAAAACTCATAGACATAAGTCTCAGGCTTTCTCCAGCTGAGAGAGCTGAGAGAGCTGCAGGCCTGGCCCAGATTTGCAGCTAAGGGTGAGGCCCCTATCTGTTGGGCTGCTCTTCAGGCTTTCATTCCCCCTCTTCTTTTCCAAAAACTAGCAGTGTTTCTGCTATGACAGCTTATGAAGGTCCCTATATTTCTAGCCCAAGGTCAAGATCAAGGAGATGCAGCATATTCCATAACATCCAGGGGACAAGGTCTGCCCACCCTTAAGCATATATCTTGCCCTAAATCCTAAGGTGTTAGTAGCTTTTTTTTTTTAAGATTTTATTTATTTATTTGACAGACAGAGATCACAAGGAGGCAGAGAGAGAGAGAGAGAGGGAAGCAGGCTCCCTGCTAAGCAGAGAACCCAATGTGGGGCTCGATCCCAGTACCCTGAGATCATGACCTGAGCCAAAGGCAGAGGCTTAACCCACTGAGCCACCCAGGTGCCCCTGTTAGTAAGCTTTTGAAAGCACCTTTATGACTTAGTAAGATGGTGGAGTGTGAGGAAGGAGAGAAAAAAGAACAATTTCCTGGGGGATTTGTGACCCCATAATTTAGTTTTCCTGCCTGGATCTTTGTCTCTTCCCCCAGTGTCCTTCAAAAGTCAAAGATTTCAGTGCTTTAAGAAGAACCTCTTGTGGTCCTACCCTCCCAAGGGAACACTCCAACTTTCCCGTTTAGTGAGGGGAGCACTGGGGGATAGTGAGGTCTTCTGAGGAGTTCTGAAAGCCCCCATATGAAAGTAATCCTAGCCATCTTCCCTCTCCTAAATGCACATCTGTATTCACCACTACCTGAAAAAAATATGTATATATCTATAGGGGAAAGCCAAAGCTTGATTCCCAGTGAATCTCCAGGAAGAAATGGACATAACTTCAGATTTTGACAAAGGCAATGAAAATTAAATCCCAGGAAAGGGACTTATAATGGTAACACCCATTCACTGGAGCTCTAGAATTAAACAGAGCTAGGTTCAAATCCCACCTCCCCAACTTGTTAGCTGTGAGACCCTACGCAACTGGTTTTACCCTTCTGAGCTTCAATTTCCTTACAGGAAAAATGGAAATTATAATAAGACCTATTTCCTAGGGTTCCAGAAGGGAAGGGAACAAGATAAGATTCAGATAAAATGTAAGCATCATATGCATGCAAGTGTCTCAATGTCTTAAAATTGTATTGTTACTATAACCATGTATCTTACATATACACATATTGGTTAAGTTAATGATTTGATGTTGGGGGAGTGCCTGGGTCAATAAATGATAAACCAGAGGGAAGGGGATATTTGTTACACAGTAGCAGAGAGTTTAGTATAACACCTTCCCCTGGGGTAACACAGAAATGGGATAAAGTATGTAGTAAGTGATCTAGATAAGGTGATTTCCAGGCAGAATGTTGCAGATGATACCTGTTTCTTCTTGATGCTTATAGTGATGTGCAAGAATAGGATGCTAAGTCTTGTGTTGTTCGAGGGCAAAACTCCTTTCTATTAATAATAACATCAGGTATTTATTTTATTAAGCCTCAGTTTGTTCCAAGAAATGGGTTACATGCTTTGGGAAATTTGCATTAGTTCTCTATTGCTACTCCATAAATTATCCCCAAACATCCTTAAAATGATGATAAACATTGGGGCACCTGGGTGGCTCAGTTGGTTAAGTGTCTGACTTTGGCTCAGGTCATGATCTCAGGGTCCTGAGACTGAGCCCTGTGTCAGACTCCCTGCTCAGTGGGGAGTCTGCTTGTCTCACTCTTCCTCTGCCCCCCTTATGCTTTCTCTCTCTCTCAAATAAATAAATAAAATCTTTAAAAATTATGATAAACATTTATTATCTCACAGCTTCTGGGGGTTGGAAATTTAGGAGCAGTTTAGCTGGTTGGTTCTGGATTGGAGTACCTCATGAGGTTAAAGTCATAATGTCAGCTGGGGCTGGTAGTCATCTGAAGGCTTGAGTGGGGCAGGAAGATTTAGTTCCAAAACGGCTCACTCATGTCCCTGGCAAGGTGGTGCTGGCAGTTGGCAGAAGATCTTAGCTCCTTGCCATCAGTACTTCTCCACAGAATTGCTTCAAGACCCTCACCACAGAGTAGCCTGCCTTCCCCCAAGAGTGACCCAGGGTGAGATCACGGTGGAAGCTGCAGTTTTTAAAATGACCTTACCTTAGAACTCACACATTGTCATTTCTGCAATATCCTGGTGGTGGCACAGGTGAGACCTATCTAGCACAGGAGAGGACTGAACAAGAGCGATCTTGGAGAATGGGTAGCCCAGTTTGCCCTCTGATCTCCAGTGGTTCACATCCCTCCTACATGGAAAATATACTCCTTTCCCCTGCCTCCCCACCAACAGGCCCTACAGGTTGCATCCCATTATAGCATCAGCCAAAGTCAGAATCTCATCATCTAAATCAAGTGAGGGTCTGGATGAAGATCCTCAGATGTGGTTCCTTAGTACAGCTCCTTAAGTATTGGTCCCTGCTCTCTGACACGTGTGAACTAAGTTGTCAGCACTCCTATATACACAACATGCAGTAAAGGAAAGCAAAGGACAAAAGCTATAGACACTCTAGTTCAAAAGTAGGAGGGGAGGGGGATAAAAGAGGTACACAGGGGGGTTACTGGTCCATTGCAATTCTTTTTTTTTTTTTTTTTTTAGATTTTATTTATTTATCAGACAGACAGATCACAAGTAGGCAGAGAGGCAGGCAGAGAGAGAGGGGGAAGCAGGCTCCACGCTGAGCAGAGAGCCCGATGCGGGGCTCGATCCCAGGACCCTGAGATCATGACCTGAGCCAAAGGCAGCGGCTTAACCCACTGAGCCACCCAGGTGCCCCCCATTGCAGTTCTTAAATACGGTAGGGCACAAGTTGGCAGCTTTTAAAATTGGGACTCAAGGTTTAGGAATAAATCTCTATGGCTCTTGGTTTCACCCTCCAATTCATCCTTCTTTCTGCATGAAATACAGGAAGCCCATGTTTGCAGATGAGCTGTTTTCTCATCTGACTTTCTCTCTGTAGAAGTGTGGGAGTCCAAAGGCCTCTTTTTAATCTGTGTAGTTTTCGTCTCTTTCAATCCAAGCTGGCTGTGTTGTTGCCAATACATTTCTCTTAAAATTTTTGTGAATCCTATTATAGGTTCATTCCATTAAAAAAAAAAAAAAGATAAAGCCACCACACCCGTGAATGTCATTGCGATAAACTCTTGTCTTCCTTCCTTGAGTATCTGCTGGAAATCCCCAAGGCAGCTGAGGTCCAGTACACTTAAAATTATTAAATCTGTATGGTATGACTGACTGGTCATTTGAAGCACTGTCCTAGGTCTTGTGGGGCTTCAGTAGGAATTTTACCATCATACCCCAAATTTCACCGTTATACCCTATATCCTGACAGTGCCCTGGATTTGATCTCTGCCTGGAAACACGCAATTTTAACTTTTACCATCTGGAAATACAGGCAACTTCCCAAACTACCCAAGTCCTGGGTCCTTTTTGTTTAATGGTCATTGCTTTAACTTATCTTTGTCCTCTTGTGTATTACTATAAGCATCAAAAGAAACAGGTGTGAGAAGGAGGAGGAGGAGGAGCAGGAGAAGGAACAGGTGACCCTGGTGGCAGCATGGAGCACGGTTGCGGGGGTGGGGCGGAGGGTAACAGTACAGACAGCATGACCAGGTAAAGGTGGTCAGCTTGGAAGGGGGAACGGCTGGAAAGGTAGGGCAAGGTGGACAGAGGATCCTGCCTTCAATAGCCACAGAGGGATAATCAATTAAATACCTGGGTGTAATCATTTTTATAAATGAAAGCATAAGCAAAGGAGAGGTTGGAATTGGGGACTTTGGCCTTGTGTCCATTTTCTCGTGTTCCCCTTCCTCCCAGGGCTCTCTCTACCTGTAGAGGCCCAGGGGACAGGCTGGCCTGGATCACCCAACTCCCTCCAGCCACACAGCCAGGAAATAATTGCATTTGCCTGCTCCCCAAGGCAGCCGACCCAGATGAGGAAGACCTGGAGGCGGGGCAGCCACAGCAGCTAGGGGTGCTCCTGAGTTAATTGAGAGCACATGGGAGGAGCCGCTGCTCTGTTCTCATCTCGATGGATCTAATTAGATGAGCAGCAATCATGCTAAATGACTGGCCTGGCAGACTGAGGCCACAGCTGGATGCCTGGGGACCCAGGCACGAGGCAGAGCAATCTCTGCTGAGATAATTGTCCTTCTTGAAAGAGACTGGGGTAAGTAGGGGTATGGTGGCTGGGGCTTGTTGGACATATGCAACCTGGAGCAACCAGATTTCCATGGATGCAGTTGCAAAGTCATGCCATAGTTCGCCAAGATCTACAGAGTCTTTCCAGAGCTCCTGTTAGGGACCAGGCACTGTGCCTGGCATTGGGGATGAAGCTCTAAGACTGACTTGTCCCTGCCCTCCTGGAGATTACCTTCTAGCAGACTGACAGACATCACAGTCAAATGATCACACAAGAGATGAAATAACCATGGCCAAGCAGCAAGGGAAATTTCCTAGGGCTGCAGGGAGACCAAGTGCCTATTATGCACACATTTTAACTCATTTAATCATTACAACAACCCCATGTGGCACGTTTTATCATTGGCAGTTCCATTTTGCAGATGAGAAAATTGAGGCCCAGAGAGAGGAAGTGGTTTTCTCAAGGTCACCCAGCAGGGAAGTGGCAGACCTGGGATTTGAAGCAGGTGCTCTGGCTCTAGCATCCAGATGCTTAGTGACCACCTGGCAGAGGGCTGTACAAAGGTCCTGCAGTGGGAAGGAGGGTGAGTAGTAGGAGAGCTGCCAGGAGGCAGAGATGGGGGAGGGGTAGGATACGAGCTGATGCTCGGAGGAAAGCAGGTGGAAGTTGGGGCCAGATCACACAGGATGTGTGGATTATGTCAGGGACATATGTCTTTATTTTGAGGGCAACGGGGAGCCATTTAAGCGTCTTCAGCAAGGGAGGGATGTAACCAACTTTGATTCTTACCCAACCCAGTAGAAACAGAAGGTCCGGGGCAGGACATACATTAGATGTAAGAGGAACCTGAGGCCAAAGAGATGGGCTGACTCTACAGAACTGGATGGGAGGATTTGGAGGAGCACACCAACCGGGTGACCTTAGGGCAAACTCCTTGACCCCCTCAGGGACTCCATTTTCTTATCTATAAAATGGGGACATAGGATGATCATCAAAGACCATTTTAGCTCTGACCTGCTAAAATCATTTGGCTTCTTTCTTCCTCCCATCTAATGGCATATAAAATCCCCACTAAGCGCTAAGCGCTGAGCCAGTTCCAGCTACATCACTGGTAGAAGATCACTGACCATCACCTGTTTCTTTCACATCCCTGCCTTGTTCCCCCAATACAGTGGGACCCTGCACCTGCCAAACTCAACCAGGACTCCCACCTAATGCCAGCCCTGTGCCACCGGCTCCAACAGCTGTGGCCACAGCAGGTCTTCCATCTCCACTCAGGGATCATTTTTCCCTCTGATGAAAACAGATGGAGAGACTTGGAAGGAAACAGAGCCCAGCCCCCCCACCCCCAGAGCTCATGGCTCTGGGATGGGAGGCATGCCAGAGCTAATTCCAACACCAGCTGCCTCACTTGGGCTCCAGGTTCCAAAGCCAGCTCCCCGGAGACTTTTCCTGCCTCTCTGCAGGCCATGGGAGCTCAGATTTCCTTTCCTTGAGCTGTGGTTGCTCCAAGCCTCACTCCTCCTTCTGCTGGCACAGCACCATCTCCTTAGCAGGTACACAGAGAGGCCTCCACTCAGCTCATTCTCCAAGGACTTCAGGATGTGAAGTTTCCCCCCACCCCACCCCACAGACCTCCATCCACCCCAGGATCCAGGAGCCTCGGCCTCCACTTCCTCTGCAGACCCAGTTCAGAACTAACGCTGCTCAGAGGACAATTTGGGGCAGGAATTGAGCAACAATTATAAAAAGTTTAGAAATGTACAGGATCCTCATCCCGGGAACATCTTTTCTAGAAATGTCTCTCACATAAATATTTGCGCTTGGATAACCATGTATTTATCTGTAACTGGAAAATATTAAGAGGCTTTGAATACTGAACATGTTTCCGTAAGTTTGGAGCCAACACTTGCCTGACAGCAAAACCGACCCTGAACTATCAGGAGACTATCTACGGTGCTCACTGTATCCCACTGAGAGGGGATACTATGGGTTTCACCGAAGAATTTATGAGTGTATTTGATTATAAAGGCCAACCCGCGTGGTATGTGGCATGTGTGCTGTACATACCCTATAACCTGTCTGAAATCCAAAGCACCTGAGTCCCAAAACACGGGTAGCCCCAGAGGGTTTGGATAAGGGATTCGGACCAGTGCTGGCAAAGAGTGGAGACAACCCAGAAATCCACCCGTGGGGGACAAACGAACATGTTGGTGTCTAGACAGCGGAACAGTAGTAACAACAGCAAAATCACAGCAAAACTTTCAGACAGGACCCATCATTACCCCCATTTTGCAGAGGAGAATACCGAGGCTTAACGAGGATAGGTCACTTTCTCAAGGAGGAGGACTATGCTGTAGGAAGAACAAGGTGGTGCTGGCGTGGGAAGAATGGGGAGATATAGCCAAACCGTACTGTTGATTTTGCTGTTTTTTTTAACAAAGACAAGTTGTCTGACCATATGCTAAGTTACATGTGTGTGTGCACATAATCTATACATATGTAATATTACGATATATGAGAGCAGTTTCCTGGGTCAGTCTGGCCAGGCTACACTACCTCATTATGCAAAACGAAACCTGCCAGCAATCTAGATGCTCTTGTGAAGGCATATGCTTGTTGATTTTATTTTTCTCCTTTCTCTATTTATCCATAACAAAATAAGGGCTCTGAGAATAATTTTTTTTTTCCTTTTAGGAGAGAACTCTTTATTTGTTTGTTGCTCCAAATTTAATCTTCTGTGGAACCCCATATTGGCCTTTGGTTCTCAAAATGGCTCTCCCCATTTCGGGTCATATGGGGAGCCTGTCAATCAAGAGACCCTTCCCTCCCTAGGCTCCAGGGTGGCAAGTGTCCCGAGTTCAGCCTGTTGCTAGGAATGTATCTTGTAGATGTCACTGAAGTTCAAATGAGTTGAGTTTAAGTAAAGGGGATTAGCCTACATAGTCTAGGTGGGCCTGATTCAACGAACTGAAAGTTTTTCAGAGGAAACTGAGGTTTCCCAGAAGAAGACATTCTACCCATGGATGGCAGTTTCTGCTCCTTCTGGAGGGTTCCAGCCTGTTCTTCCCAATGGCCTGCTCTATGGAGTTCAGACTCACCTAGCCAGTCCCCACAATCACATGACCAATTTGTTGCAATAAAGCTCTTACTGGCGATCTCCCACTGGCTCTGTTTCTCTGGTGGAACCCTGACAGATAGTGTGACCGAATATTTGCCTCTGTGTCTCAACTTCTCCCACCCGGGGAGTATCTCTTGCCCCTTGGGAAATACTTGAGGGGGTGGGCCCCCGTCTGAATGTTATAAGTGGGCAGTGTGTACAGGCCCTGTGCCAAGGGTTGTATCAGTCCCTTCTGACTACCACCCTGTGAGGTGGGTACTGTGATTAGTCTCACTTTACAGAGGAGGATGCTGAGTCTCAGAGGTGAGAAGCCATTTCCCCAAGCACACACAGAGACACCTATGACTCCATTCTGCCTGACTTCAACACGTGTGCTCTTTAACCACCAATTCTTCAGCTCAGAAACATCTCCCTAGACAAAGCAGGGAGGACAGAGGAGGGATTTTGACTGCCACCCTCCAGCTAGGTCATGTGTAGACAAGCTGAGAACAAGACAGATGCCCAAGGCTTCTATTTCAAGATGGCGGCTGTAGCTACCTTCATCAAGTAGCTTTGTCTCCTGCCTGCCCTGTCCCTCAGCCTCCAAAGAGGGCCATGCTAGTGGCCATGTGTCCAGAATTCTGAAACTGACCTCTCTCTCCAAACAGCCAGCAGCAACGACAACACAAATGAATTAGCAATGTTCCATACAGCACCAGCCTCTGAGAGATTAATCAAGGGTCAGGAGCCCTTGCATGGGAGAACAAAAGCTGGACAAGGACCCAGGAAACCTAGCTTCTAGCCTGATTCCCCCCTAAAGAGTTGTGTGACCTTGGTCATGTCACCGAACCTCTCAGAGGCTAAGACTGAGAGAAAGCAAGAACTAAGCGTGTTTATGCTCCTAAGTCTTAAGACTCTACCACCTCCATCCCACAAACAAGGAACTGGGCTGGGAGTTCACATGACAATAACTGACAAAGCTGAAATGCGGACCTCAAGCTGCTGACTCCAGAGCCCAAGATCATAGGGCCCCTGTGCAATTCCATGGGCCCCAGAGGAACTTCAAGGCAGTAGGAATTCTGGGCATATGTGAACCAGCTTGGCTCATTTCTGAGTGGAGGGTTTATTGATCTCATTGTAGCTACAGAATAGTCCACAGTTGGAGAATTACTAAACAAGAAAGCACAGCAGCCTCTGATTTATGAGATGCATGGAACCACACCAGGCAAGCCAATCAACTGGCAGGAATTTGCATATTCATAAAACCTCATAAATAATGCAGAAGATGGCAAGCAGAGCTGGTGCTTGCCACAGGGCAGCAAGTCCCCGGCCCTTGGAGCAGGGATTCTCAAACTTGAATGTGGGAATCGCCTGTAGAGCTTCTTATGATGAGACCTGCAGGGTGTCCATTCAGAAAGTCTGGGGTGACACTCAAGAAGTTTCTAACCAGTTCCCAGGGTGTGATGGTGCTGCTGCTTGTCCAGGAACCACATTTTAGGAACCACTGTTCTAACCTACTGCTGAACCTACCTTCCCTAAAGGAGCCCATGGTTAATGCTCAGTGCTGCTCTCGTGTCTTTACAGTTCTTTTTAAAGATTTTTTTTTAAATTTATTTACTTGACACAGAGAGAGAGAGAGAGAGAGATCATGAGTAGGCAGAGAGGCAGGCAGAGAGAGGGGGGAAGCAGGCTCCCTGGAGTAGAGAGCCCGATGTGGGGCTTGATCCCAGGACCCTGAGATCATGACCCGGGCTGAAGGCAGAGGCCTAACCAATTGAGCCTCCCAGGCACTCCTCTTTTTAAAGATTTGTAAAGGATGGCTTAAGTTATTTATTTTAGATAGCAGGGGGGAGGGGCAGAGGGAGAGGGAGAGAGACAATTTAAGCAGACTCCCTGCTGAGCGTAGAGCCCAACTCGGGGCTTGATCTCATAACCCTGAGATCATGATCAGAACGGAAATCAAGAGTCAGATGCTTTACCGACTGAGCCACCCAGGCGCCCCTAATGTCTTCGCGGTTCTTGTACATGGGCTATTGTCTCATGGTATTGTCAGCTTAAATACGGCAGTGACAGCATCTACGCCTCTAACACAGCCCCAAGTGGGCAGCAAATACTCACTGAAGTCAGTCCAGTTAAACTGGTATTTATGGAGCAGGTGTTGTTCTCGGTGCTGGGTGAACAATGGTGCTGAGGACAGACAATGCACTGCTGTGTGCAGCCCATGAGCTAGATGGGACAGTCTTCAGTTGATAACCTACCTCTGATCACTGAGTTTAGACCGTGGTTACTCCAGTAACCAGCAAGTGGAAGGTGGAGTACGTCACTGTTTTCTAAGATTTAAAGGTCCTTTGGATGGGGGCATGGGGGACACAACCAGTGACAGTTGGATAGATGAATGGCAGAAGTCTTTGTTACTACATCTCCAAATGGGTAGAGGCTGTCACCCAGGCTATGTGCGGAGTCGCACCCAGAGAGGCAGGGAAACAGTAAGCCGGAGCTATAGGAGCTTATGTGTAGCACAGAGGGTTGAAGGTAGCTGGTTTCCAGGCTTCCTGTGGGTTGTCTGATTTGGATAATTTTGTGGGCTCTCAGGCACAGGGGTGGTCTCTCGTTGTCTGGTACTCGGCCCTGGCATGATCAGTGCAGGTGCATGGTGACCCCAGGGCATGAAGCCCAATAAGGGAACTGGTTGGAGTGTGAACTTAATTATCGGCTCACAAGGTGAGATGTTACTCTGAGAGTATCACAGAGCCTCAAGGAACAGACATGCCCTATCTCCATCCCTTCCTCACCATGGCACATTTGCTCTGTGAGTGGATTTCAATTTCTTTCTCTCTTTCTCTGTCTCTGTCTCCCTCCCTCTCTCCTTCCCTCCTTCCCCCCATCCCTTCCTCTCTCCCTGCTCACCCCAATCCACATGTGATGAAAATGTGCCATCCGGGCATCTAGGCACTATTCCTTTTCAAGGGAACACAAAGACATGGGGCTGAGCCACACCTGCCACTACAAAAACTTACAGATTGAGGACAGTCCCCCTCCCACCAGCACACACCTAGAGCATGGCCGAGGGACCGGACTTGACTGATCATCTGGTTTTGCCTGGGCTTCGACTCTTGAGAGGCACAACTGTCCCAAGAGGCAGCTGGGTCAAGAGCCTATTGGTTGGCATCATGTGTCTATGGTATTTGTGCCACGTGTGCCCCTCCTCCCCAAACATGTCATCTCCGTGGCTGATCTTTGGCTGTGCACTGTCTCTCTTCTTGTCTGGACCTGCAAACTTCCTGCCAATTCAGGGAGCAGCCCAATGTCCTTCCAATAAATTTATTTTGTTTAAGGTAACAAATGTCACCTTCTCTCTCTTACAGTCAAGATGCCTAACTTGTCCAAATGAAGAGTTGAATTGCTGGAGGTTAAATATATGGGGTAACTCCACCAAAAGCCATGGAGGAACCCCTTCCTTGGGGCGTTGGGAAGTCTGGGGTGAGATTTTCTCCACTTTGCCATCTCTCTTCCCACAGAGACACTCATTCATGAGCCCCATGAGCCGTCTACTTTCCAGCTGTTAATAATTATAAGAAACCTTTATCGAGTACTTAATTATGCCAAGCACTATGATAGTGGATCCTCATTATTCATAGATTCTGTATTTAAGAATTTGCCTACTTGCTAAAATGTATTTGCAACCCCAAAATCAATATTTGCAGTGCTTCTGTAGGCATGCAGAGAAGCAAAAAATTTGAGTCATCCAACATGCATGCATGTCCCCAGCTGAGTCAAATAAGGCGACACTGCCTTCCTGTCTCAGCTCTTGTGTTGGTTTATAAACAAGTATCCTTTTCGCAGTCTGTTTACTGTGGTGTTTTGCATTGTGCTTTTTGTTGGTGATTTTGCTGTTCTGAATAGCCTGCAAGTGCGGTGTTGAAGTGCTGGGCGGAGTGCCTCAGTGCAAGAAGGTGTGATGTGTCCCGGGAAGAAAACACATGTTAGACAAGCTTCCTTCAGGTGTGAGTTATAGTGTTGTTGGCCATGAGTTCAATGTGAATGAATCAACAACGTATATTAAATGAGGTATCATTAACCAGAAACATACATTAGAGAAGGTTATGTATTAACCGATTGATGAAAATTTTGTGACCAGGGGCTTGCAAGAACCTAACCCTGTATTTCCACCAGGAGCAACCGTTCAGTGTCTGAGTGTTCGGAATGACTTACAGAACCTAACTACTGCAAATAATGGGAAGTAACTGCATGAAAGCATATGTCTGAGAAAACCTGAATTCTGAACTTCCAGAAGAGACTGAGAAATTTGAACATAATTTAGCACTTTGCAAGACACCATGGGAAATAAGTGAGAAGAAACCCCAGACTATAGATGACCACCCTCAATAAGAAGACGAAGAAGAACTAAGACCCCATGAGTCCATGGAGTATCTGGGCTCCACCCAGAAGATACATTTGCCACACACAAGGAACCACTGACATTATGGGTCTTGGTCTGTTTTAACAGCAGCCTCCAGACCAAATGTCCATCTGTTCTCTGTGGTCTGAATGATCCCTAGCACTATCTGTACTGCCAGGTCTGTGTCCTGGAGCTCTCTAGGGGGAAGATCATTTCCAGGTTTCTCCAGATGCTCCTGACTTTTTCCCTAGCTGTTGTAATGTCATCCAGATGCCCATTTCCTATCCCCTGCTAGGTCATTTGCTCTAAAACCCATAGCAATGGAGTCTTCCTGCCAACAGCAAGAATGAGTTCTGACCTTCATCTTCTTCTTCTTCTTCTAAGCCCTAGTTCATCCAATTTACATTGGCTGGATCAGGACAGGGATTGAACATCTGGCTCTACCCATTGATAGCTGTGTGATCAGAATGAAGACATTTACCTTCTCTTGGCCTCCATGCCTCATCTACAAATTGAGATGGGGTTGGAACAGATACTTTCTAAAATCATTGCCAGGCCAGTTCTGTAACTTGTCTTTCTTCATAAATTCAAGAAGTTACTTAAATACCAATGCAGATGGCCTATAAATATTGTCCTTCTGTTGAGGACAGAAATTTCAAGTAGGGCTGGAGAAAAGAGATAACATGGCTGCTGACATATATTTCATGCCCTCTAGACATTTCTTTGGCTGATGGATTGGCACACTACACAGAAAACTGCAAACAACAAGCCCTCTTTACGGCTGACAGTCAGGATGTGGGATGCAAAAGAAGAGGGGACTTATCTAGAATACAAAAGTCCTCTTAGACTGGAGCGCAGGGGTCATGTTAGAGTTTCTTGAAATGATGAGAATGCAACTTAACTCTATTCAATTAGTGCTTAATGACCTATTTTTGTGAGCGAGAAACTTGCATCAACTGATAAAGGAAGTAGACCTCCAACTCAAGGTTTTCAAGATCCCAGGACTGATATTGCTTACTGCCAGATTTTGTGACTTGAAGATACCAAATCCCAAAAATCTATAAAGAGCTTAGCAAACTCAACACCCAAAGAACAAATAATCCAATCAAAAAATGGGCAGAGGACATGAACAGACATTTCTGCAAAGAAGACACCAGATGGCCAACAGACACATGAAAAAATGCTCCACATCACTCGGCATCAGGGAAATGCAAATCAAAACCACAATGAGATACCACCTCACACCAGTCAGAATGGCTAAAATTAACAAGTCGGAAAATGACAGATGCTGGTGAGGATGCAGAGAAAGAGGAACCCTCCTACACTGTTGGTGGGAATGCAAGCTGGTGCACCCTCTCTGTAAAACAGCAAGGAGGTTCCTCAAAAAGTTGAAAATAGAGCTACCTTATGACCCAGCAATTGCACTACTGGTATTTACCCTAAAGATACAAATGTAGTGATCCAAAGGGGCACGTGCACCCGAATGTTTATAGCAGCAATGTCCACAATAGCCAAACTATGGAAAGAACCTAGATGTCCATCAACAGATGAATGGATAAAGAAGATGTGGTATATATATATATATATATACACACACACACACACACACACACACACACACACACACAATGGAATACTATGCAGTCATCAAAAAAATGAAATCTTGCCATTTGTGACAACGTGGATGGAACTAGAGGGTATTATGCTGAGTGAAATAAGTCAATCGGAGAAAGACAACTATCATATGATCTCCCTGATATGAGGAAGTGGAGATGCAACATGGGGGGTTTGGAGGGTAGGAAAAGAATAAATGAAACAAGATGGGATCGGGAGGGAGACAAACCATAAGAGACTCTTAATTCACAAAACAAAATGAGGGTTGCTGGGGGGAGGGGGGTCGGGATTGGGTGGTGGGGTTATGGACATTGGGGAGGGTATGTGCTATGTTGAGTGCTGTGAAGTATGTAAACCTGGCGATTCACAGACCTGTACCCCTGGGGCTAATAATACGTTATATTTTTATGAAAAAAATAAAAAAATAAAAAAAAAACAAAACAAATCCCAATAATCCAGGACCAAGCAAAGTGATGAGTGAATGAGATCAATCTCATTCCAATTTTGTGATGGGTCATCTGTCTCCCAGTACATGACCAGAGAGAGTGACTTATAGCCTCCTTGTTGCCTCTTTGATCTCTCAATTCCCACCACACTTCAAAGTAGTATGAAGCCCAACTGTATCCAGGGAGGAGCATTGTGGGTAAGCTCTGGAGTCAGATTCCTGATGGATTTGAGTCCCATCTCTCCTCACTCTGTGGCCTTAGCCATTTTAAGAAACTTTCTTAAGCCTCGGTTTCCTCATCCATAAAGTAAGAGAGAGAAGTTCCTTCCTCTCTGGGGGTGTAGAGCAGTGTTTTTCAATTGCACCTGATTCACTTGAGGATCTTGTTAAATGAAGATTCTCATTCAATAAGCCCAGGGCTCTATTTTTGGTATGGCAGAGCTAGATCCTAACAGACTAACCATGCCACAAATAACAGCTATAAACTCTGAATCAAATATAAAAGGCAATTACCTCAGGTCTCAGGGGTGTGGGGGAAAAAACCAGTAGATTTCAGAAGGAAGTCAAATCTTGGGGAAAAGGGGACTAACATTGGATGAGTTTTTAATTTTTGTTATTCTTGTCTGAAGGCAGGCCACAGCTGTGGTCCAGTGCAGGGCAGCTAAAACTCTCATAGAAATCTTGTCGGCTTTCTGACCTGAGGAACTGGCAGATGCAGCCACAAAGCAGCCATAATCATAATGAGGGATAATCCTAGAAAAGAGAGAGCAGAGAAGGGGGACCCCAAGTTCTGAGCATAGGCTCAGTTAAAATCTCTAGCAGACCCCCAGACCATACATGCACAAGACTGATAGTAGTTTATAGCTAAAGATTAAAGACCTCAACTAAGATTTCAACTGCTGCTCATGCAGATGACATAGTTTACAGTATAATACACTTACTTACCTGTTCAAAAAAGCCAGCAATACTCTTTGGAACAATATAACAGAATCCATAATCTCTACAACAAAATATTCGCAGCATGCAGGATAAAATCCAAAATGATTTGACAGGCAGAGAGCCAGGAAGATGTGACCCATTTTTAAGGAAACAAATAACCAATAAAAACCAGCCCTGAGATGGCCCACATGTGGGAAAGATGTGACAAGGATTTAAAGCAATTATTATAACTGTGTACTCTCATGTAAAGAAAACTAAACTCATAATGAATGAAAAGTTGGGGGATCTCAGTGGAGAAGTAGAAAATATGAGAAAGAACCAAAAGGAAATTTAAAAACTGGAATACACACAAAAGTCAGTGAATTTGAAGATAGATCAACAGAAATTATCTGTTTTTAAGAAGAGGGAAAGGGGGCGCCTGGGTGGCTCAGTGGGTTAAGCCTCTGCCTTCGGCTCAGGTCATGATCTCAGGGTCCTGGGATCGAGTCCCGCATTGGGCTCTCTGCCCAGCAGGGAGCCTGCTTCCTCTTCTCTCCCTGCCTGCCTCTCTGCCTACTTGTGATTTCTCTCTCTCTGCCAAGTAAATAAATAAAATCTTCAAAAAAAAAATAAAGAAGAGGGAAAAAAGATAGGAAGAAAATGAACAGAGCCTCAGGGGCCTGTGGAACAACATGAAAAGATCTAAAATCTTTTAGAAGGAAAAAAAGAGAGAGATTAAGGGGAAAAAAAAAACCAACCCTATATATTTGATGAAATAATGCCCAAAATCTTTTTTTAATAATGTTCAAAATCTTCCCAAATGGGTGATTCAGTACAGCTATAGAAAGAGCTGAGATTCTTTCTAATAGAAAATATCTCCTAGTTGATAATGATGGTCCACACTTTGAGTGGACAGGGTCTAAATGTTCGCTGTCCAACAGAACATCCTGCAATGGTGAGAACATGCTATTTCTTCACTGTCCAATATGGTAGCCACTAGCCACATGTGGCTATGAAAACTTGAAATGTGACCAGTGTGATTGCAGAACTTCATTTTAATTTTAGTTAATATAATCCTAAATTTAAAGAGTCACATGTGGCTAATGCCTGCCACATTGCAAGGTCCAGGTCTAGAGAATGCAAGAGCTCACATGACACCCAGCACAGAGTAGCCCTCAATATGAACTAACCAGCGTCACCAACCTCTTTGTCATCAAGGTCCATCTACTTCACTGCCCTGCTCAGGACCATGTGCTTTTCCCCTAACAGCAAGGCACAGGGCACTGCTCCTCATGGCCCCCAACTCCTTGGCATAGTTTTTTGGGTTGTTTCTTTTTTCAGTCTCTTCCACTGTTTTCATCTCCTATGGGTTCTGCTTATAATGTTAGCCCCCTTTGAAGGAGTTGGGACCACTCATTATATATACTCCGTGTACTTTAAAGGCCTCTTTAGGCCTTCTGCTGAAATGGCCTGAGGTTTTTATTCTTTATTTAAAGATTGGTGGAGACATGGCTGCACTCGGGCTTTGGGGAGCTCTTCTGTACCATCTCGGCTCTGTTCTTGTCAGCTCTCACACCCACTCAGCCTGCACACTCGTGAAGATCAAGCCTGGATGTGAATGTCTATTAGCTTTATGGGGAGGAGAGAAGATCATCATAATCAAGCCATTTCTGTACAACATTGGAGCAACAACCGCTGGGAGTGCCTCTAATTGGCATGTTCCCACTCCAGCTGCAAAGAGTGCAGAAAGGAGGCGGGAATGCAGAGTAGCCATGTTCCACTTCCCCTAGGGTAGGAACAGGGAATTATCTGGAGCTTACTTCCTGACTCCAAGTAAGCTGAAGCCAGAGGAGGACATGCCTGAGCCCTGCAGCAGGCTTCAAAGCCTGAGTCTCAATTTCTTTGTATGGCCAGTGAAAGTAATAATAATAACTATCACATAGAGATGTTTTGGGGGCTTTAAGGATGGCAATGGGTGTAGTCCCAAAGAGAAGTCAACATGAGCATTCTGGCCATCCTACAGAATGATTTTTGAGGCTCCTTGAATCAGAAATATCTCCCTATAGCAGTTGCTAGAATGTTACCACTAAATGCCTTGGTTTAAGGCTACAGAGGACAATCACCCTCACCGAGGGCCCTAGACTCACACTGGCCTTGTCTAAGGCTTCTCAAACTTTACTGTACACGCAGGTCACCTGGGGACCATATTAAAAATGCAGAGTTGGGTTTACAGGTCTGGGGTGGGGCTAGGGATTCTGAATTTCTAACAATTTCTGGGGTGATACAGACGCAGATGTTGCCCAGATCCCACTTCAGGGAGTAAGGCCCGAGAGATTTTGCTGCATATCATAAATTCAGTCTCCTTCAAGAGGTTAGCTTGTTCCGAGTGATGCACCAAGGATCTGAATATTCGGATAAAAAAATTGGAAATGCTGGATAATACTTCTGATAACATTGATCACAACTCACATTTATTGGAGGCTTATTCTGTACCAGGATTCATGCCAAGTGCTTAATAGTCCCTAGTTGCTTCCATCCTAATGGCACCCTCATAAGGGAGGGTCTATTAAGAACCTGACTTTGTAGATGAAGAAGTTATACCCCAGGGAGTTTAAGACATTTGCCCAAAGGCACATAGCTAGTGAGAGGAAGATCCCGGATTTGAACCCCAGGCTATATCCGAGCTCTATATGCACAGGGCACTGTGAAGATATTCCAAAGGCGCAAGACAAGGCTTCTCTCCCGGAATCTTCCATCTTACTATGTGGAGGGGGGTCCAGTAGCCTCAAGTGCTAACCCATAACCTATCAGGGGTTTTCATTTCTGGCTGCACATTAGAATTACTTGAGGGGAATTTTAAACATATCAATGCCCCCCAAGCAGACAACAGACCAGTGAAATTGAAATATCTGGGGGAGGGACCCCAGATCTCAGTATTTTAAGCTCCCTGAGGCATTCCCAACTTGCAGCTGAGGAAGAGCATTGTTGGCTTATAGCCTGAGCACTGACTGCTCAGGGGAAGGTACATAGGGCCAAAGGACCCAGCAGAGAGGCAGCCAACACAAGAGAGGGGTGATGTGACCAAAAGGCAGTTGCCAGCCCAGCCTGATTCCAGAAGCCACCCTCCTGGGCTCATCAACATCATCACTGTAGAATCCCAATGTCTCTTTATTATCCGTGCATAACAGAGCCTGACGAGGATTAAGATGGGGACTTAATAATGGAGGGGAAGTGAGAAGAGGATTTCTCTGAGCATGTCATTATAGGCACTAAACGTCCCATGTGAAAGACCCTCTTCCTGCATCTCATCAAGATGTTTAGGAAACAGAGGGAGAGGGGAAGTTCTAGGTGACAGCTGTAGCTATGTTTCCCAGGACTGCACTGAGGCAGAAGTCTAGAAAACCAGCACTCCTCAGTGGGGCAGGGAGCATTCCGCAAAGGAGCCAGAGGGCCTTAGTGGTAAGAGTGGGGGACAGGACAGAGTCTGTGTACTCTAACATGGTCATTCTGCTGATGGAGAGAATCAGCAATCACTCTCTAAGCATCTAAAAGAGTGGCTCCAGACCCCCAGGGCATCCTGTCCATCCCAGGAGGGCTCTATGGTGGACCTCTGATGGGTTTCGCCCAGGTGGCACCTTTCCTCTTCATCTACTACCAGCATCTTCATTCTTTAAAAAAAATATTTTATTTATTTATTTTGAGAGTGAGTGAGAGAGTTTGTGGGGGTGGGGGGAGGGAAGAGGCAGAGGAAGAGAGAGAATCTCAAGCAGACCCTACAGCAAGCATGGAGCCCGACGTCGGGCTCCATTTCATGACCCGGATCATGACCTGAACTGAAATCAAGAGCTGGATGCTTAAGCGACAGACACCCAGGCACCCCTGCATCTTCATTTTCATACAGGGACCTCCTGCCACCCCATTCCCCAGTGAATGCAGTTCTTTGGGAGCTGTAGATCAAAGTGCACTATCTTCTCTTGTCTGAGGGGCACACATGCGACCTAATTGTTACAATCACCCGAAGAGGTAGGCATTATTACAACCATCTTCATTCTGTGGATGAGAAAATTGAGTCACCAAGAGGTTAGGTGACTAGACTGGGTCACACAGCTGGAAAGGGACATTGCTGAGACTGATAGCCCTGGGCCCAGATCCCCCAGGGACAATTATTGGCCGAATAGTAGCACGGTCTTCTAGAAGAAGTGTGGACCCTTCGGTTCACCAAAGTACTGCCTGGAAGTCCTCATTCAGTGCTCTTACTTGCCTGGCCTCTGCTGGCATTTGAGTTTGAGATCTCTGACATGCCTCGCCATCCCTTCACAAGTCTTGTGATAGTAGGGAGCTTTAATTGGGTTGCTAATAAGAATGGATGCCCCATCTGAACCTGTCCAGGGAATAGAGTTTTATTTGTCCTGGATCCCACGCTGGGCTGGATTTATAAACGCAGAATCCCAATGCCAGATTTAGCAGAGTGAATTATTTTGTTTCCCAAATGTAGGGCACAGCATCTAATTTGAGCTGTAACTTAGTAACTTGTGTGTGCAATTACCCAGCGAGGTGATGGGTGATGGACACATTCAAGATTGGATCTGGAGCACTGGACCAAATAATTTCCTCTTTTCTTTCTCCTGCCACAAGAAACAGTTTTCTGTTTGTTGACTCTCAACTGTCTCTGGGATTTCAGCTCTTCCTCTGGTCCCTAGAGACAACATTGGATGTGTGGCTCAAAGACCAGCCATCTGGCAAGAGACTACAAACCAAAGCCCTGCACCACAGCTGTTTGCTGTGTGATTTGGGGTCATTTCCCAAGGTTCTCTGGGCCTGTCTTCTTAGTTACATATACAGAGCCAGAAGTGTTTCCCGTATCAAAGACTTTTGGTCCTAGGCAATCAGTTGTGGCTCTGGGACTAGGTAGATTTCATTTCCATACAAGTTATGGTAACTGCCTTTAATTGCGCACTCACCACATTCAAAGCATTGTATGTACGTTATCTCATTTAGAACACAGCATAGTATAATGCACACAAACTGAGGCTCCGAGGAATTAAGTGGTTTGTCCACAGTCACACAGCTGGTAAGCAGCAGAGCTGCTTAAAACCCACTAAAGCAGATTCACAGGGAGGCCGAGGACTTCCCACTAGAAGGCTGGACTACAGGATCAATCTAGCAGGGACGGAGCTGGTCAGTAAAATCCCCTCTCCTTCTCACATGCTATGAGTTCAAGGCCCAGGTGCAATGGAAGGAAAGCCTTTTTGGA
>RCUC01131159.1:0-76723 GCA_003697995.1 Taxidea taxus jeffersonii
TTTATATAGTTGGCTGCTCCCATGTTAGGGGCATAGATATTTAAAATTGTTAGATCTTCTTGTTGGACAGACCCTTTGAGTATGATGAAGTGTCCTTCCTCATCTCTTATTATAGTCTTTGGCTTAAAATCTAATTGATCTGATATAAGGATTGCCACCCCAGCTTTCTTCTGATGTCCATTAGCATGGTAAATTGTTTTCCACCCCCTCACTTTCAATCTGGAGGTGTCTTCAGGTCTAAAATGAGTTTCTTGTAGGCAGCATATGGATGGGTTTTGTTTTTTTATCCATTCTGAAACCCTGTGTCTTTTGATTGGGGTATTTATCCTATTTACATTCAGGGTAACTATTGAGAGATATGAATTTAGTGCCATTGTATTGCCTGTATGGTGATTGTTACTGTATAATGTCTCTGTTCCTTTCTGGTAATACTTTTAGGGTCTCTCTTTGCTTAGAGGACCCCTTTCAATATTTCCTATAGAGCTGGTTTGGTGTTTACAAACTCTTTCAGTTTTTGTTTGTCCTGGAAGCTTTTAATCTCTCCTTCTATTTTCAATGATAACCTAGCTGGATAAAGTATTCTTGGCTGCATGTTTTTCTCGTTTAGTGCTCTGAATATATCATGCTAGTTCTTTCTGGCCTGCCAGGTCTCTGTGGATAAGTCTGCTGCCAATCTAATATTTTTACCATTGTATATTACAGACTTCTTTTCCCGGGCTCCTTTCAGGATTTTTTTTTATCACTAAAATTTGTAAATTTTACTATTAGATGATGGGGTGTGGACCTATTCCTATTGATTTTGAGGGGAGTTCTCTGCACCTCCTGGATTTTGATGCTTGTTCCCTTTGCTATATTAGGGAAATTCTCTACAATAATTCTCTCCAATATACCTTCTGCTCCTCTCTCTCTTTCTTCTTCTTCTGGAATCCCAATTATTCTAATGTTGTTTTGTCTTATGGTATCACTTATCTCTCGAATTCTCCCCTCGTGGTCCAGTAGTTGTTTGTCTGTCTTTTGCTCAGCTTCTTTATTCTCTGTCATTTGGTCTTCTATATCACTAATTCTTTCTTTTGCCTCATTTATCCTAGCAGTAAGAGCCTCCATTTTTGATTGCACCTCATTAATAGCTTTTTTATTTCAACTTGATTAGATTTTGGTTCTTTTATTTCTCCAGAAAGGGTTTTTATTTCTCCTGACAGCGTTTCTCTAATATCTTCCATGCCTTTTTCGAGCCCGGCTAGAACCTTGAGAATCGTCATCCTGAATTTCAAATCTGACATATTACCAGTGCCTGTATTGATTAGGTCCCTAGCCTTCGGTCCTGCCTCCTGTTCTTTTTTTTGTGGTGAGTTTTTCCACCTTATCATTTTGTCCAGATAAGAATCGGCTGTTCTCCTTCTTAAGTGAACTTGGTCTTGGCTGGATTTCTTGTTGATCTTCTAAAGGAGGGGCCTGTTGTAGTGATTTTCAAGTTTCTCTGCCCCAGGCAGAATTGCACCGCCCTTTCCAGGGGCTGGGTTAAGTAATCCTCTCAGGTTTGCTTTCGGGAGCTTTTGTTCCCTGAAGCTTTCTGTAGAGTTCCGGAGGACAGGAATGAAAATGGCGGCCTCCCAGTCTCTGGTTCGGAGGAGTCTAGAGCTAGGGGCCCCAGTCTTCAGTGCACCTTCAGAGAAAAGTGCTTAATCACTCCCGTCTCCCCAGCCTCCAGCTGCGCTTGGAGAAAATCGTGCATAATCAGTCCCGTCTCACTGGCTTCTGGCTGAGCTCCGAGCTCACCCAGCCTGTGACCAAGCGTCTCTGTCTCTGGCAGAGTCCCACCTGGAGTCTCCGAACCCCGTAGATCCCTGAGGTCTCCCAGGTCAGAGTCTCCCCGGATCTTGTGGGGACCCCTCGCACAGAGCACCGGCCCATGTCACAGGCCATGGCTCTAGGAAACCCCGAGTTGAGAGCTCAATCCTCGGCTCTGTCTCCGCAGCCGGCTTCCCCACTCTAATACCTGTGAGCTCTGCCACACTCAGACACCCCCGATCCTTCTGTGACCCCGCAGGACCTGAGTCCACGCTGTCCCCGTGAGGTCTTCACCCCAGTTTAGCCTCTGGAGCGATGTCCCTCTGTGGAGCAGAGTTTTAAAAGTCCTGATTTTGTGCTCCATTTTTCTGCCACTTGTCAGAAGCCAGCCCCTCCCCCCGGGGTCTATCTTCCCGTCGGGTTGGATTCACTTCTCCGCTAGTCCTACCTTTTAGAAAGTGGTTGATTTTCTGTTTCTAGATGTTCTTCTTCTTCTCTTCGATCTCCTGTTGGATTCATAGGTGTTCGGAATGGTTTGATAGGCTATCTAGCTGATCTCCTGCTGCCTGATATCGTCTCAGCCTGCTACTTCTCCGCCATCTTGACTCCCTCGAATAGACTGTTTTGTATCTATCTGTTAGGTCCATTTGATTAACATGTAGTTTAAGTCCAATATTTCCTTATAGATTTTCTGTCTGGACAATGTAGCCATTGAAAATGAGGAATTGGAATCCCCTGCTTCTATAGTATTGCTGTCTATTTTCCCCTTCAGATATGTTAATATTTACTTCATATATTTAGGTGTTCTAACATTAGGTGCATATATATTTACAATTATTATATCCTCTTAATGAACCGAATACTTTATCATTATATAACAACTTTCTTTCTCTCTCTCTCAGATTATTTAATCAGAAGTAGCAGCTGTTATAACTAGCTGAATGCTTCCAATGGCACTTACTCTTTTACATATTCTTAACAGTGCCCAACAAAATAGAAAAGTTGTCAATATTATCTCTTCTAAACAAAATTTGATATAAAAGTTAAGCACTATTAAGATAATTTTTTTTCTATTCTTAAATGCCACACCTATTTTAATTCACTGCTGTATAAAGGAAAATTGGTTAAAGTAGAACACCCACAGAGCATTATAAAAGCATATTGAATGTAGCAGTAATGACAGTGCCTATAGGATAAATTCTAATGATGACAATATTTTTGTGCAACTAGAAGTAAAAGAAAGGGTTCATGATTTATTTATTAAGGAATTATAAATTAGGAAATTCAACTTGGAAATGTGAATCACTTTTCTATTTCTGAAAGAGGTTTCAAGCTCCAAATGTCTAAAACTACTTTTAATCTTTCCCCTCACAGCTGACATTTCTCCCATATTTTCTTTCCTGGATAAAGGTATCATCATACACCCACTTCACAAATAAAAATCTCACATTCCACATTAAATTACTCACCAAGTTCAGCTTACTTTACTTTCTAAATATCTGTACTTCCTATCTACCTCAAAAAAAAAAAAAAAAAAACACCTGCCATTACAGTCCAAAACCATATTACCTCTTTCTTATAGTCATATCCCCTTAACTGCTCCTGCACTTCTGTTCCACTTATGTCCTTCTTTAAGGGTCCCAGAATTGTTTTTCTAAAACAGATATGCCAATATTGCTTCTCAGTGAGGTCTCAAGGCCTCTTATTATACATGTTTTTCTAAATTACTCACACTTGGCTTCAAACTCCACAATAAGATTTTCTATATTTCTACATTACTTCCACACTTTGTATCATGATTAACACCAAGCTAAAGTGGCCAAGTCCCTAGAAGTCAGGGACTGTTTCACCCATTTATGAATCCATGAAATATATTTTGGTTCAACAGTAATTTTTGTTTGAATTTTTTTTTTTTTTTTACCTCCTATGAAGGTTTTTAAATCTCACTTCTCTACTCAATCGGCTTTGCTCAAACAATCATGATCTCTACATGGCCTTCCAAATTTGCAGCTTTCTCAAACCCATCTTTCATGCAGGCTCCAGATGGAACTGACCAAAACTCCACTTGCTTAAAATCCTTTAAACTGGTATTACTTATCCATAGGTTAATGTATGTTCCCTGACATACCATACAACAACCTCTACCAATCACTCCATGCCTCCTTCTGTAGTCTTCTCTACTCCTATTTCCTGTCATCAGTTTCCTTAATCATCTGGTCCTCTTAATCCCCTATTAGTTGTTCACATTCATCTGCTATTTCATGCCTTGTTGTCCATGCAGTTTTCTGTGTCTGGCATGATCTCTGATTGCTGTCTTTCCAGTATTTAGCTGCAGAAGCCTCTTTTTCACCTATTAAAACTCAGCTCAAGACTATATTCTCTAGAAGACCTTTCCCAGAGATCTATCTTTATACCCCTCATCAACCAAAGGGCACCAGCTTTCGGAAACTCAGAGCATAACTCTATCACTTTATTTACTTCATTTTATTAAAATATCTGTTTATGTTTCTATCTCAACCAATAAGTTATACAAATCTTGAGGAGAGGGAACATGACTTTCAATTTCAAGCAGCACCTAGTACAGTGCTTACCAAAGAGTGGGTGTTTAATAGGTATTTGTCCAACAGAAGTAAATCATTGAGCTTAACTTCTTATTTGTATCTCCAAATTTCACACCATGTTCCACTATGTTCATCAAATTTACAATGTTTCTTATATTTGCTATATGATTTTCAGTCTTTCCTGGATTTATTCCTGTCATTTTCTTCACTGAAAATGTAACCTTGTTCTCAACTGTTCTACAAAAATACTACCCAACTTTTAAGACCTATCTCAACTGCCTTTTCTTCCCTAAGGTTTTGTTGATTTCTTCATCTTGATGCCTTTTAACTAAATATGCACAGTAGTCTTTACCTTCTCACCACTTTGACAGCTATGCATTTTAACTTGCTCTTTTCCTACTGCATAGTCTGCTTTATAAGGGCAGATTGCTGTTATTGTTGTTTTGTACTACACATTACATGCCACAATTCTTGTTACAAACTAGATGCTTAAAAAATGTTTATTTATTTGAACAAAACATTTCTACTCTCCTTTACAACTTTCTTTAAAATTACAAGGCAGGTAACAATTTCTGACTTTTCCTTCTTTATCATTTTTTAGATGTGCCATTGATGAAAATAATTATAGTTTGGGAACATAGATAACTTAGAAACCCTTTTACAGGTGGGTTTTGTTTGAAAGATAAAATTCAGAGTTGATCTTAACATTTGTATACAATTAAAATAGGAATTTTTTTTAAAGTTGTTTCAAAAATTACATATTTTTTCTTAATCCTAGTTTGCTTTAAAAAGCCATACCATCTTTGAGTCTGTAGTGGTGTCTATACATTGCTCCTTTACTTACTAGCACATTCATGATAAAATATTTTATTCTGAAGATAGATTTTATAGAAACAATCGAGATATCTATAATATGCATAATATAATTCTATTTCATCACATCTGGTAAACATTTTTATTAATATAAATATATAATTACTGGGGTGCCTGGGTGGCTCAGTGGGTTAAAGCCTCTGCCTTCGGCTCAGGTCATGATCCCAGGGTCCTGGGATCGAGCCCCACATCGGGCTCTCTGCGTGGCGGAGAGCCTGCATCCTCCTCTCTCTCTCTCTCTGCCTACCTCTCTGTCTAGTTGTGATCTCTGCCTGTCAAATGAATAAATAAAATCTTTTAAAAAAAATAAAAAAATATATATATAATTACTTAATTCTAAATAGGAAAACATATGAAATGGGTTTTCATATCATTTTATTTGCTCTATTGTTAACTATTTGGTTAAAAATTATTATCCAAAATTTTAGTCAAATATGCAGTTATAATAAAATTCACATGTTAAGGGGCACCTGAGTGGCTCAGTGGGTTAAATTCTCTGCCTTCGGCTCAGGTCATGATCTCAGGGTCCTGGGATCAGGCCCTACATCGGGCTCTCTGCTCAGTGGGGAGCCTGCTTCCCCCACCCCCACCTGCTTTTCTGCCTACTTGTGATCTCTATCTGTCAAAATAAATAAAAATCTTTTTAAAAAATTCACATGTTAATATTCTAATACTCCTGAAGAAGTTATTGCAGGGAAAACTGTCAAAAAGAGAGGGAGGCAAACCACAAGAGACTACTAACCAGAGGGAAGAAACTGAGGGTTGTTAGAGGGGTAAGCAGGTGATGGGCTAGGTGGGTGATAGGTTTTAAGGAGGACACTTGTGATGAGCACTGGGTGTTAATATGTAAGTGATGAATCATCAAATCCTACTTCTGAAACCAATATCACACTCTATGTTAACTAACTGTGATATAAATAAAAACTTGAAATAAAAAATATTTTTGACTAGAGTGGATTGTTATATCTGATGCTAAGCATTCAAAACCCCATACTCAATTCTGAACTACTACTGACTAGTTGCTGCTTATTTTTAAAAATTTCCTGAGCCTCACTTTACTCATAAAGAGCAGAAAATGTCTGCATTACCAAATGTACAGGATTTTAATCATGATTACATAAATAGGTCATGAGAAGGCACTCTGAAAAGTTAAAAGAAAAATACAAATATATAACACTGTTATGAAATCTATTAAGAACTAATTATTTACACATAAACTATTCAATAATTAAATAAGGATTTATTTTGCATGCATTACACACTAGGCTTGCAGTGCATGGCAAACCAGTAAAATAATTTAAATGACATACTGTCGGTTGATTTTCTGGGTGAGATGTGATCAAAAGGGCAACAGAAAAATTTCCAACAAATTTCCCCCCAAATGAGCAAAAAAAGTAAAATCCTACAAAAATTATTCATCTACAGAAATCAAATAAATGGAAAAGAAATAATCCAGTATCACAAACTAGAAAAACTTAAAATAACATAAGTAATTTTTTAAAATGATATATTTTAAAGGAAAGGTCAGCCCAGCTGGCCTCCTGATGTACTGAAAAGCCACCCCCCTCAGGAACATGATGAATTGGTAAAAACCATAAATAATAACCCAAATTCTACCAAAAAACTGGGCATTTATCAGACTAAGAAGGGACAGAATGGCTATACTCTGGGGAGAAAATGGTATAATGGCAAAAAGATGGAAGTGCAAATAGCAGGATTTCATACTGAATTAAGAGAATAACGGAAGGAATGGGTTAATGGCCACATGGAGATGAACAAATCTCCCAGTATGGTAGAGTGAAGAATAGTAAAGCATATTTATGAGAGTTAGAACAGATATTCTAACAGAGATGCTTCACATCTTGGTGGAACTCTCTAAAATCCTTTATCTTCACCAAATTGTCAGGACACATGAGTGACTGGACACAAATAAGGTTCTGAGAGTAAAGAAGCCAATCTCAGACAGGATAGGAAAAACCTGAGACATCCTTAGATCATATCAAAGCAAATTCCAAACACGGCTACTTGTTGTGGGCAAGAAAAAACAAAACCAAAATATAGAAGCTGTGCAAATGTAATACAGCAACTATATGATATTCAAGATTATAATATCAAAAGGCAAAGTAGTGTATCTGAACAAATTCTATCTAAAGGAACAGAGGAATTTTCTCAGCATTCACTCATCCTAAAACCCTACAGAATATAAATATGTTTGTGTAATAAGGATATTCAAGTCACAGGTCAAATAAAGGTAAAAAACAAAAGTGAAGACCCAATTAAGATCACTGCACAATAATAAGTGTAAAATCAACAATATAAACCAAGAAAACTATAGTACCCATAGAGAAGAATGTCTCTAGATCATCACTCTGAATACAGATTAAAATTAGGATGTAATGAAGTAATCAGAGAGAAGCTAATAGCTATGGATGATGGAAAAAGACAATCCAAAATAAAGATAACTCATGTCAGGGAAAAACAGAAATCAACAAATGGAAGTAGATTTACTCAATAATTAATGTAAGAAATTTTTTTAGAAATAAGGAGGAAAAAAAAATCTCCAAAACTGGAGCTTGAAGTCACACATCATATTTCAGGAAAATTTGTTAGAAATTTTGGTAAAGAATACTGAATGACAACACTGATTTGAAAAGATATATGCACCCTATATTTATTGCAGCATTATTTACAATAGCCAAGATACAGAAACAATCCAAGTGTCCACTGATAGATGAATGGATAAAGAAAATGTCACACACACACACACACACACACACACACACACACACGCGCGCATGCGTGCAATGGAATATTACTCAGCCATAAAATGAATGAGATTTTTGCCATTTGCAAGAACATACATGGACCTAGAGAGTATATGTTAAGTGAAATAAGTCAGACAGAAAAAGACAAATGCTATAAGATTTCACTCATATGTAGAATTTAAGAAATAAAACAAACAGGCTCTTAACTACAGAGACCTAATAGTTGTCAGAGAGGTGGGTGGTGGGGATGAATGAAATTGACAAAGGGGATTGAGAGGTACAAATTTCCATAAATAAGTCACGGAGATGAAAAGTACAAAATAGGAAATAGAGTCAACAATATTGTAATAACATTAACCAGTGACAGAGAGTGACTATACCTATTGTTGTGAGCAATGAGGAATGGATAGAATTATTGAATTATTAAGTTGTCTGGCTAAAACTAATATAACCTGTATTTTGTACTTTGATAAATAGTAAAAATTTAAAAAAGAATACTGAATGTTATACACACACATATATATATGTGTATGTGTGTGTGTGTGTATATATATATATATATATAATGCAAACATCACCACAGTTAATTTCAGAATGTGTTTATCAGCCACTCCCCACAAAAAAGCCCATAATCACTAAACAGTCAATCCTCACCTCCTCCCCTACCCCCTACGTATTCTGGACATTTCATACAAATGTGATCATATGATATGTGGTGTTTTGTATCTGGCTTCTATCACTTAGCACAATGTTTTTAAGGTCCATCCATGTTGTGGCATGAATCGGTAATTCATTCATTGTGTTGCCAAATAATATTCTATGATAGGAATATGACACATTTTAGTCATCCGTTTATTAGATGATAGGCATTTAGGTTGTTTCCGTGTTGGAACTGCCACACACACACAGACACACACACACTGAAGAGGCAAGCACATATATATGATATATATCCATATATTAAATATCAGTAATGCTGCTGTGAAGATCTATGTCAAGTATTTGCTTGAATACCTGTTTTCAATTATTTTGTGTATATATCTCAGACTGGAATTGCTGAATCATATGATTATTCTATATTTAACTATTTGAAGATCTAGAGTCACCAAACTCTTCCCTAGTAACTGTATTATTTTGTATTCACACTTGCAGTATGTGAGAACTTCAATTTCTTAACCTGTTTATAATTGTCTTTTTAAAAAAATTTGGCTATAGTAGTGGGTATGAAATGCTATCTCTTTGTGGTTTTGATTTTCAGTTCCTTCCTGATTAATAATATTGAGCATCTTTTCATATACTTCTTGGTTATTTGTATATTTTTTTTGAAATAGCTTTTATAATTGAATGACCTCAACCTTTTGAACTTGTTTCAAAATCTCTTTTCCTAAACTTGGGAGGTATATTTTAAAGAACTAATATTTTTGTTATCATTAAAATTCTGCAATTATTTTCATTGAACCTTAATTTTTCTGTTATTTATAATTTTAATGTTTTTTGAAGTTGTATCTAGAAATGTATTACACTTTTTGTGACAATACACTTTTTCATTTCTTTTTGTATATAAACAGAAACAGTTCTCTAACTATGGGTGATTGGATTTGGGTGATTTTCTTTTTAAAGATTTTATTTCTTTATTTGACACAAATAATGTGATAGAGATCACAAGCAGTCAGAGAGGCAGGCAGAGAGAGAGGGAGAAGCAGGCTCCCTGCTGAGCAAAGAGCCTGATGCGGGGCTCGATCCCAGGACCCTGGGATCCCTGGGATCATGACCTGAGCTGAAGGCAGAGGGTTAACCCACTGAGACACCCAGGTGCCCCTGGATTTGGGTGATTTTTAAAATTACATCTTCAAATCACCTGTACTGCTTGAATTTTTTAAGATAAATACATGTCAATTTTACAATAGAATGAGTTTCTTAAAAGAAATAAGAGAGAGAGGATACAGAAGAGGGAGATGGAAGGGAGGGAGGGAGGAAGGCAGGAAGGAAAGAGAGAGAGAGATAGACAGAGGGATGGAGGGAGTGAGGAAGGAAGGGAGAAAGGAAGGAAAGTAGGAGGGAAGGGAGGGAAAAGACTCAAAGCAAATATGCCAAGAAGTTGACAGGGGCTAAATTTTCAATGATGGAAACATTGACTCTTGTTATTTTCTTTGTAAATTTCTATAATTAAATTTTTTTTCATATTGATCCCTGACTCCCAAAACAAAATGTTTCTACTTCAGAGTGACAAGTCAGTTAACTGTACATGAATAAACTTGACTGTATGGGCAAGTTGAATATAATATACTGTAATCAATAAGTGTTTAGAAACAGACTTCATTTCACATAGTTATTACTTAAAATGAATTGTCTTTGAGAGGCAATCCAGTGCCAACCCCCCCATAACAAAAATGCAGTTATATGAGTTTGTTTTGCAACCTGGCTTTAAAGATCAATGTTGTCTTAGCTCATAGACATTATCCATAAAAATTATTCATTAAATGAAATCTCAACTGGACATATTATTAGTAAAAGCCAAGAGAAATAACCCTTGTTTTAAATATTGGAGTTTGGATGTCCTGGACATGAAAGAACAAAAAAAGAACATTTTAAGTTTCTTTGGGCTCGGGATTCTCAGTAGAGAATGAATAGACAAGGAATAATTGTGCCTTTAATATTATAAATAAATACACATGTCTTTAATATATAATTTATTATTTAAAATAATACAAAGCTATAAAATGTCATACATTCCCATAGTTTATATATTTGAAAAATTTGTAGTATCTTTGTTAAAACTGTCTTTTGAAATTATTTTAAAATCTTAGCTTCAATATCAAAGGAGTGACAATCTGAACACTATTCTGAGTATTTACTAATATTTTTTATTATTTATCTCCCATTCTAGATTCACCAGTATCCATGTCTTTGTAAAGAGAACATTTATCTTGTATTTTGTATAACATTAAATTAAAATGAAGAATATATAGTAAAGATGAGGTATATAGTCATTTTATGTAAAAGATCTTCTTTCTGTTGTTTTATGTAAGTGCTGAATCACTAAACTGTGCACTTGAAACTAATATTACACTGTATGTTAACTAACTGGAATTTAAATAAAAACTAAAGAAAAAGTGTTTTCTAGATTACTTTGTTTTTCATTTAAGCATAATGGTGATTTATATAATTAGGATAGGTCATTGGTGGAAGTATCTTAAATACTGGAATTTCTAACATGTTTCCAAAAAACATAGTCTTATCATTATGTGCTGCCTACATACTACTGGATTTTAACCACAAAGAGTGACATATACTTTCACAGTTTTGGAGTTTTTTTGCTCTATGCTGACTAAAAATACTAAATATTGAAATACATAACATATATATTATAGATGTTTACAAATGAAAATGTCAGAATATTGACACAATGTAACAAAGGGTGTTCAGAACACAAATCTCCAAAGTGTCAACATCCAAGATTATTTTATTTTTATATTTACTATTTAACTATTATTGTTACAAATACAGAAAAAAGTCCCCCAGAACTATGTGTAGGAGCAGTTGGTCTTAAATGAAAGAGAGGTAACCTCTTATCTAACAGAGGAGAAGAGTGTAATGTGTTCAGATGGAGGGAGACAGTTGGTTTGATATCTGGAAGATGAGGTTGATCCTTTCCAATGTCTTCTATTTTATGACAATTATTAATAGGAATGTCATCTGTTGAGGATAGGAGGCTTGAGGAGGTGGAGGTTGAGGGAATATGAAGAAGCTTTGAAATAGCTCTTGTGGGAGGTGAGAGTAGGTTTCAAACAATATGAATATAATGAAATGGTTGAGATTTTTAGTTGCTTTTGAGGTCAGTGAGTATTACAGTATTCAAAATCTGACCAGCTTCATTCTCCTGAACTTTTTGTCTTGCCAGATGAAGACATAAGATACTGAATAGCTGGGGTTGTCCTTGGTTAGAGGATTGCCATACAGGGAGAATGAAATATTGAAGAGTCAAGAATGTTTAGTATGTGTGCAAGTGTTACTGAAATGATATACTGTGGATTGTAAACTGCATGAGGAAGAAAGGAAGGTTTCCACTTTGGCAGTCCAGAATGATGAAACTGTTTATTATTCAAATTGTAAATTTATGCTGGTGTTTTAGTGTTAGAACTAAAAATGATTGTTTTAGGTGCCTCGTTAGCGCAGTAGGTAGCGCTCAGTCTCATAAAAATGATTGTTTTGGGGGTACCTGGGTGGCTCAGTGGGTTAAAGCCTCTGCCTTCGGCTCAGGCCATGATCCCAGGGTCCTGGGGTCGAGCCCCGCATCAGGCTCTCTGCTCAGCAGGGAGCCTGCTTCCCCCTCTCCCTTGCCTGCCTCTATGCCTGCTTGTGATCTCTGTCTGTCAAATAAATAAATAAAATCTTAAAAAATAAGATTGTTTTTCCTTCTGGAGAAATGTTTTTGTCTAATGTTTGTAGTATCATGTTTATTTTCTTTACTGCTAAACATTTTCCAGGATCAATTTCTTACCCCTTTTAACTGTGAGATAAAACTTCAGAATAGTGCATAAGCTATATATGAACAATTTGGGGAATAATTACAAAGTGGGCAAGTGATAGACCCGTGCCTGTTTCTAGAACATTACCTGATTTTCATTTGTATTCCTGCCTATTCACCTACTCCTTTTCCTTTTCCCAGAAATAACCCAGTATACTGATTTTGTGAGTATATGTCCTTGAAGTTATTTTTTATTTTACTACTTGTATGTGACTTCTAAACTGCACAGTCTGTCTGGTACATGATAGAAACATACATATTGTATTTGTAGGCAATTTACTTCTTTCATAATCACTGCAGTTGTAAGATGAATGCAGGTTGTATGTAGCTATATCTCATTTGTTTCACTCATTCTTATTTATTCATTATTCACTTATTTTCCTTTATTGGAAAGGAATTTCCTTAATCAGACTTACTGATTGCATGTCCCCTTTGTACTTTTAAAAATTGCAAACAACAGATAGTTTTGGTTTATGTGTGTTACACATTTCAAATTTATCATATCAGAAATGAAAACTCAGATATTTTACAAGTATCTATTTACTACAACAATTTTTACAAATTTATTATAAAAATCTCATTGCATGGCAATATAAATTACATAATTTCATAAAGTAATTTCATTTTGAAAGATTTAATGAGAAGAATGGCATTGTTTTTAACATTCTGAAATCTCTTTAATGCCTGGGTTAAGAGGGGATTACTGGATCCTAATATCTGCTTTTTCATTTAATCTGTTGCAATAGGCATATAGAAATATATAAAGTATAGAACTATATAAAGAAAATCCAGCCTCACACAGGTATGCAAAAGGTAAGCAGAATCTTAGTAGCTTTTAAGATAATTGTATACATTCTTTTTGACACTGCAAAAAACTCAAAACTTGTAAGCTTTTCAAGTTAAGTTGCAGTGTGAATCTAATACCATTTTTTAACTCTGAATGTATTGTTACTCATGCATCACTTGGAAACATCACACATCGCTCATTTGGAAAATTCAGTTCTTTATAGTTATAAAGAACTTCCAAGTGCCAACACATTTCATTAAACAATATCAAGAACTCTACTTTTCAATATCACTATCAATCTCATCAGAAGACTTTAAGGAGTAGAAGGCTGTCAAACTCCCACTATCAAGTTTCCTAAAATTCTAACTTATCAGGATCAAATTTCATCATTGGCAACAAATACCCAAAGTTGTTTTCCTTGAAGTGATAGGCTCACTTTATTTTAGAGAATATGTGTACCACCTACTTAATTCTGAACATCCAGAATTTGCATCATATTTTACTATTGAACAGAAATGATTTATGCATTCCCTTTTTCTCCCACATGTACTCAAGGGGTGGGGGAGGTTTATACATTTTCTTACTGCTCTTTTGAAGACATTCTTAACTGAAATGCTTTTCCTGCAAATGCATGGCCATAAATAATAGGAGTGCTACTCCAGTTTGGTGCCACTGCCAAAAATGCTTTGTGTTGGGGCACCAGGGTTTTTTCACCATTACTTTGCATAGTCATTGCAAATGTCAACACAATGAGAAAAGAAAATTTATGCCTTAATGTTATTATGGAAATAATTTCAATCTTGCAGAACCCCTGAAAGTGTCATAAGGACTTTTGGGAGGGCATGAACAAAGATTTGGAAACCACTGCAATCTCGTATTCCAAGGTGTGAATATATCACAATTTACTTAACCTATTTATTAAAAACGGGCATTAAATCTTTCTGAATCTGTTTCTCTTGATTCATTTTTTTCTACTTATGATTTTCCTCATTCTTTGTTTGCTTGTTTGCTTCTAAGTTTTTATTTGGATGCCAGATATTGCCAATTTTATCTTGGGAACTCGAGTTTTTTGTATCCTTTTTTAAATGCTTTTGGGCTTCATCCTGACATGCAGTTATTTGGAAGCTGTTGATCTTTTCAAGGCTTGCTTTTAAGATTTGTTAAAGCACAGCAGAGGAGCCTTTAATTTAAAACTAATTTTGCCCTTCTACTGAGGCAATATTCTTCTCAGTACTCTCCCTATTTATTGGAAGGTTTTTCACTTTGGCTCATAGGGACCTAAATTATTCTTGGATTTGTTTGAGGTCTAGGAATTGTATTCTCTTTTCCTTTTGTATTCTATTTCTTTTTCCTTTTCCTCTTGTTCTTTGCTTGGCCCCAAGTAGCTTCTTCCTGCACATGTACAGATAGTAAACAACAGAAGAACCCACTGTAGCTCTCCACAGCTCTCATTTTGTACAGTTGTCTTTGTGTACAGCTTTCTCTTCTTTGTACTTTCCCCTGAAAATTCTAGCTGCCTTCTTGCAGCAGAAACACTCCAAGGATTTTACACATTGGTAAATTCTCTCTCCTACAGTATTGGCAGAACCTGTGACATGGTCCAAACAAATAGAATATGACAAAGACAATAGAATTTCACACCTTAGATTTGACTATGTTACCTATGACTCCATTTTAGCAGACTGGAAAGAGAGATTCTCTTCTTGTCTTGAAGAAGCAATTAGCCATTTAAAACTTCGTACAGACATTGCCACATGCCAAGAAGTTGCAAACTGACTCCAGGACTTGGGAGAAGCCTTGAGTCAACAGCCAATAAGTCAGGGCCACAGGAAAATAATTATGCAAACAACCTGAATGAGCTTGAAAGCACATCCTTCTCCAGGCTACCAACAATAGCCAAATTATGGAAAGACCCCAAATGTCCATTGACCGATGAATGTAAAGAAGAAGTGGTATATATACATTTATATAAATAAATATAAATATATGATAGCATGTTACTCAGCCATAAAAAAAGAATGAAACCTTGCCATTTGCAATGACGTGGATGGACCTGGAGTATTATGCTAAGCAAAATAACTCATCCAGAGAGAACAAATACCATATGATTTCATTCATATATGGAATCTAAGAAACAAAGCAAATGAATATAGAAGGGAAAAAAAGAGAGAGAGGTAAACCAAGAAACAGACTCTTAACTATAGAGAATGAACTGATAATGACTAGAGAGGAGGTGAGCGGGGTGGGGGAAGGGGGTGAGTCACATGGGTGATGGTTATTAAGGAGGGCACTTGTGATGAGCACTGGATGTTGTATGTAAGTGAAGAATCACTAAATTCTGTGTCTGAACTTAATACTACACTGTATGTTAACTAATGGGAATTTAAATAAAAACTTGTATAAAAAAGAAATTTATATTTATGAGTTACGGTAAGAATGGTGTTCATGGAGGAAATCAGAGGGGGAGACAAACCATGAGAGACTGTGGACTCTGAGAAACAAACTGAGGGTTTTAGAGGGGAGGGGATGATGAGTGGGGTTAGCCTGGTGGAGGGCAGGTATTGCATGGAGCACGGGGTGTGGTGCATAAACAATGAATTTTGGAACACTGAAAAAAAATTCAAAAAAATAAAGAAAAAAAATGGTGTTCATGACAAAAATTATGGGCTATTTGACCTGCAGTGTATGATAGATCAAGGAAAGAAGAGAATGAATGGTACAAAATTTCTTGAATACCTAGCAAATGCCAAACTCACTACTTTGGGACTAACTTGAGAGATTTCACACATTTTCTTTTTTTTTTTTTAAGATTTTATTTATTTATTTGACAGACAGAGATCACAAGTAGGCAGAGAGGCAGGCAGAGACCAGGGGGGAAGGGGAGCAGGCCCCCTGCTGAGCAGAGAGCCCAATTTGGGGCTTGATCCCAGGACCCTGGCACCATGACCTGAGCTGAAAGCAGAGGCTTTAACCCACTGAGCCACCCAGGCACCCCTCATACATTTTCTTAAGGCCATACAAATAATGAGAGAAGACTGAATGCAGATTCAAGTCAACTTAGTTTAAAAATTGTGGAAGATAATGCCTGTAAAAGATGAGAAAAGAAAGAATATAGGTAAAAGAAGAAAAATGTGAAGGTGGGAAATATAATAAAGAGAAAGAACATTCAAAGGTTGCAATAATTTTCTCTACATTTAATCTCTCCTTTTAAACAATTTTACCAGTCTAGATTTCTCAACTTAATCACATTACATTCTCCTTAATGATAAATTAAATAAAAACCATTCATAGTGAAAATTAAAAGGAGAAAAATAGCATAAGGTGACAAAAGGAAAGGCAAATTTATTTTTAAAGGTTAATACCTCATTACAAACATAATTAAAGATACAAGTTCTTGTTTTCAGATGATCATCTCTATGTTGTAGCTATAATTTTGTTAATCTACAGTGTAAAGTTAGATAGCAGATCTGAGTCATATCCATGTGGATACTTCATTAATGATAATGTATTATTATCTGACACACATAAACTATACCTTAGGGACTTGGTAATATAGAAATATACCAGATACAGAGAGGTAGTAAACTCAAGAGTGATTTTATTTATTTTTCCTTATTAGTATTACCAGCTTCCATCAATCACCATAAATGGTATTACTTTTTCTCAATTTATTAATAAATGTTGACAAGATATCTGGCTAGAATAAAAAAATTAGAAACATTTTGGCAACATTCTAGAGTTGGCAAAGTACTGACAGAGAAGTAAAAGTCAAGTTCCTAAAATTATGTTTAAATCCATCAAAATTCATTTTCAAGTAAATATATTTAAATAATTTCTGACCTTGATTGGTCCCTGACATTTTCTGTTATTGCAGAATAACAGAATGGGAAGTGAACTTAGCCAAGTCCCCTTTCCAAAGAAATCATTAACTTTAAAAATACTATGAAATAGTACTTTAAGTGCAATTGAAAAATATATTTTATCTTTAAGCCTCTTTGTGTAAACTCTGAAATTGTGAATTTAATTAGTCATATAATAATACTCTATAAAAGATACACATTGTTGAGGCTATCACCTGTTCCTAATTTCAACTTAAATTGGGCTCAGATTTTACAATATATCCCACTTCTCTTTGCAACTTCAAGCTTTAATGATGCTGATTTCCTTGTTTTATTTAAAGATATACCTTTATTTCCAGTAGTATATAAGACTAAAGTGAGCTAATTAACTTTAATGGAACCCATTATCAGGAAACAGAAAAGTAGAATATCTAGATAAAACTTGTTGAAAGTTATATGCTCTCTTTCTAATTACAGTAACAGTCAAATGCTATAGTTTTCCTAAGCTGGAAATGTGTGTGCTACATGAGACAGAGAAAAATTACATTTTCAAACACAGTCAGTTTGAGTATATGTGACTGCACTGATTTGTTAATGTAAGCAAAAAACCAATGCAGTGAAAAAAAATCATCCTAATTGGTTTTAAGAGGGCAAAAACTGCAAAAATATACACTGAGAAACAATTTAAAACAATATGGGATACTTCGCAGAGAGTTGACACTCATAGCTTTGCATGCATTTTACATGCAACAAACACAATGATCGGTGATGTTATAAACAAAAAAGAGAGGAAGAAGACACAACCATGGATGAATCACTGACTTAGTAGCAGAGAAATGAAGACAATCAATCTGACCATATCTTTTGGTTATCTGCAAGGGCCCTAAGTAGTTGATTTCAATATCAAACAAGTATGAATTTGACATCATCACGTGCAGCACAAAAAATTATCTGTGGGGGCGCCTGAGTGGCTCAGTGGGTTAAGGCCTCTGCCTTCGGCTCAGTTCATGATCCCAGGGTTCTGGGATCCAGCCCCGCGTCGGGCTCTCTGCCTGACAGGGAGCCTGCTTCCCTTCCTCTCTCTCTCTGCCTGCCTCTCTGCCTGCTTGTGATCTCTGTCTGTCAAATAAATAAATAAAATCTTTAAAAAAAGAAAAAAAATTATCTGTGGCCAGTTGCAAGCAAACTGATTGTTCTACATAAGTGTGGTCAACACACACACAGCTAAACCTCAACTGCAGCACATCTTTTCATCAGGTATGATGCAGAGTTTTCATTTGACTTTAGAATTCCCTGTTATAACACCACTGTTTATCTAAAGCTAATGAAGTCACCCTCTTTCTGAAGTTTCCCATATATACAACCATGTCTGTATTTTCCCAGTTGTTCCATCTCACATATAATAACAACTTTCTCCTATACTCATTAAAGAGTTCTCTACTCAGTATTTGGATATTTAATGCATTTTGTGTTGAGCACTGGAGACATACAGTGATCAGAGTACATGGGAGTGTACTCGTGAAGTTTACAGTTGAGTAAGACAGACATTAAGACAGTAGCCACTTGTTTATTTAACTGTGCAAATGTAAAGTAAACGAGGTAAGTGGTATGATATGAGTGATGGGATTAGGGAAAAGTAAACTAATTCTTTAGAGTTCACTGATGCTTTCCTGAGAGTACTAACTGACATTTTATATAAAATGTAGCTAGATAAAGGGTATGGGAGGAATGTATCAGGATGAGAGAACTTCTTTATTATCTGATGAAACAGCAAAGAACATCCTCATAGTACAGTGGGAGGAACAGGTTAAAGGGAGGAAAAACTGTGCCTGAAGAGAGGATTTAGAATAGATTATGGTAAATTGGAATAGCCCACAATTCTGATTCATTCATTTATTCACTTATTCTAAAAAAAATTATGGTAAGCTCTACAACGGTATAGGGCTTATTATTTTGTTTCCCAGGTAAGGATGATCATATGTAAGGGGAAAGAAGAAATAAAGAAAAAGGAGCAAAAAGTATAAGAACATTGAGCAAACTCTTGTGGTACAGGTCACAGTGAGGACACCCAATACAATGAAGACAGTAAGTTCAGTTCTAATCTAACTCTGATCAAAAAAATGTTCCCAAATGCTCTGTGAGTGTTGCTATCAGCCAAGATACTTTCTGAAAACCAAATAAAATGTTTCTTCTTAATGTTGCAGTTGTAGCCAGTTCCATCCTGTTCTGGAATGTTTTTTTCCTCACTTTATAGATATAGTTATATGAATTAAATTATTATAAACCCATATATAATAATCGCATATGTGAATTTTTGTATATATGTCAGAAGTTTGAAAACATTTTCACTCACAACTTTTAAGAAGACTTGAAAATTTGAAATGTCTAGGAGGTAGGCTGGGAGAAGCATGGGTATTAGGTAGCTGAGTATGTAAAATTCCAGATTAAAAAGAGGCATTCAGTATGTGTAACTGCTATTTTACAGTGAAACAGGCATATGTGTCCCTTATTCCATTTATTAATTTAAAATAATTGGCCTAGGGGTGCCTGGGTGGCTCAGTTGGTTAAGCGACTGCTATCAGCTCAGGTCATGATCCTGGAGTCCTGGGATTGAGTCCCACAGTGGGCTCCCGGCGTGGCAGGGAGTCTGCTTCTTCCTCTGGCCCTCTCCCTTCTCATGCGCTCTCTCTCTTAAACAAATAAATAAAAATCTAAAAAAAAAAGTTTAAAATAATTGGCCTATATAGAATGGCAAGTTAAAGGCTTTCTGTCACTGTGCCTAGTGACTTCTTTCAAACACAAGAACAGAATTAGTATAAAGAAGCATAAAATAAAATTTAATATCTATAGTTTTTTTGCAAATTTCTTTTTAAAAAGTTACAATTCATGATTTAGCCTGTAGGAACTTTTCTATAGTATCATAAGTATTAGTTTTCTTTCAGTTCTCTTTATTCCAGAGAAGATATTTTACCTAGACATATAAAGTACTATTTAAATTCTTCTCCAAAAATATGATTAAACTGTAAAAGTATCATCTCTTTTAAAATTATATACAGTATATTGTATATTCTGTAATAAAAATAATCAAATTTCATGTAATGGCTTAATAAACTTCATTTTTCTCTGGGGTTTAATGCATTTACTTTATATAGATATAAAGCATATTAATGTTTTTAGTGGTTAATATAGCTTTTAAAGAAACTAGTTCATTTTCAATGCTTTTAAATCACTAAAATTAAGTAAATGGGACTTTCATCTCTATTAATCAAATTGTAGGAGTGTATAAGTCAGCTTGGACTACGGTAAAAAAATTCCATAGACTGGCATCTTAAAAACAGAAATTTACTTTCTCACAATCCTAGAGGCAAGGAAGTCCAATACCAGGGTGCCAGAATGGTCATGTTCTATTGAAAACTCTCTCCCTGGCTTTCAGACCACGCTTTCTTACTATATCCTCAGATGGAAGAGAAAGAGCAATTTGGTGTCTCTTCCTCTTCTTATATGGGTGCTAGTTAATCCATCATGAGGGCTCCACCCACATGACCTCATCTGAACCTGATCATCGCCTAAAGGCCCCACTTCTAAATACCATCACATTGAAGGTTGAAGCTTCAACATATATAATTTGAGGGGAACACAATTCAGTCCATAACATTAAGATTTATATTCAGAACTCCCAAATCTGGGACAAATACAACATATATATGTATAACCAATGGGTTAAAAATTTGCCTTCCAATGCCTATCATTTCATCCAGTAACACCTACACAACGAAAGTAGCAGGGGAAAAAAAGAGTTGCTTACGTGAAAATACATAGAAATTCCAATTTTAATCATTCCAAATTTTAGTATATGTGCTGCCGAAGCGAGCATGCTTATTCCAAATTTTAATCATTATAATGCCTACATTTGCATACCATTTTATAAATGTCAAAGTGCTGTCTAAGATACTGTCTTCTTACATAACTAAAGTGATACACCTGCTTTAGACCTTTTCATTTTTTCCCTTAATATTCACATTTCAAAAAGTCTGCTTTTTAGGATTATATGCTGTTCGTGGTTACTTAAAATCCAAAGAAATAAGTAGACAGGTCCTCTGCTCTGAATCTTTGCTCTTTCAAAGCTGACATTAATATAACCTGTCACATTAAAGGACATTTTGGGTTGAATGAAAACAGCCAAGCAATCCTCTTACTAAAGATCTCCTGCACATAATCCTCTCTCATGTGCAGCTGACAAACTGACCTAAAGTTCTAATTTTGAGCAGAGGCCTGCTCTTTATGACATACAGGTCAAAATAATAATTTTTACCTAAAAATTCATTCTTTACACAAAGAATTAATCTTTGTCTGTTTCATGGATATTTTATTTGATATATTTCTGTGGAAGCTTAATGAAAGAGTATATGACTGCTTCCATCTTTTTATAGCTGAATAATTTAAATATTTATAAACAGAATGGAAGCTGACAAATGCAAATCAGCCCTAAACAATATTGTATTTTAGGGGCGCTGGGGTGGCTCAGTGGGTTAAAGCCTCTGCCTTTGGCTCAGGTCATGATCCCAGGGTCCTGGGACAGAGCCCCTGCTGAGCAGAGAGCCTACTTCACTTCCTCTCTCTCTGCCTGCCTCTCTGCCTAATTGTAATCTCTGCCTGCAAAATAAATAAATTAAATATTTTAAAAAATATTGTATTTTAGTGATAAATAGAATGAGTGAATTTTCTTCAGCTGCTCTTCACAGATTCTATAAGCACATCCTTATCAACAAACACTTTATTAGTATAATTTTTTTTACATCAGTGAATTCATACTACAATGATTCTGAGTTGCTGTATGATTTGAAACCTTAATGATACCTCTGAAAAGAAAGGTCATTTTGGATACTTTTTACCACATGATGATTCTGAGGGAACTAGGAAATAATGCAATCCAATTAAAGAAATAAAATGATTGGAGCATATATTTAAAAGGCTCTTGTGTGGAGGTATTAATGTAAAGAGAAGAATCAGCATATTTCTTCCGTTTATTTTCTAAGAAGGATTAGAGACATAAAATAGCTGGCTCATTTGAAAGTCATTCAGATTCTTAGAAAATGTATGAATCACACAATTTAATTTACAAAGTCTGAAATGCTGTCATTCTTTTACTTTATAGTGGATAATCCTATTTCTAGATACATAAAACTGCTTAGAGTACATTTTGATTTAATAGTTGAAGAGTAAAAAATTAGTGACATCAGTTTACTAATTTATTTTTCTAATTAAATTGTCTTTAATCTTTATTATTTTTAGAAGATCATTACATTAATAAGTGGCCATAAATGGGAGATAATCATTATTATGTTAATTGCAAAGATGAATGAAATCATGTGTCAAAAGTAACAGATTTATACTTCTTGCACACCCAGCACATTTATTAGGAAAAAAAAAGACGTAACAATTATCAAAATGGTCCTTTTCTTTTAGAAGATAAGATTAAAAGTTAGAGATTATTTCATCATATTTTGTATAGCTAGAAAATTTAGGGTCAAACAGCGAGTTTCCTGATTAAAATAATTATGCAGTTGACCAAGTGACTTGCGTTGTCTTACTTTCCTACTCTAGGGCACTAGACACTCTGTTTTGCCTGCCCTATTCTTCAAGCATGCTCATTATTCTTATGAATAGTCTTTTTGAGTTCCTCCCAGATGTTGAAAGTCACATAGGAAAGTATATTTATTAAAGAAAGTAATCAAGGCTATGAAATCTTCTTGGCAATCATTGATCTGAGCTATCCAGTGTATGACAAAGGTTTGGATTGAAATTCCAAGGGCCAAAGAACTGCCAAACCTAATGGAATATTCTTATGTGGTTTTCTATTTATATTTAAAAGATATGAAATTATTTTACATGGAAACAAGTAGGATAGTGTTAAGATAACAGCAAAAGGAATCAGAATAGAATGTGCCAGTTTCTGACTCTAAGAATTCCAAGTCTGCAAGATGTGCAGGTCTTGTGACCCTGACCAATGACCATCTTGCCTAAGGTGTTTCCTGGCCTGTTACATAGGGAAGGAAACGCCTACCTCATTAGATCACTATGAGAATCAAATGGGAGAAGCTGTGTTTGCTTATTCTGTGCCATCTAAAAACACAGATGTGTAATGAGAAGATACAAGTTTTACATACTATGAATTTCGCTACCATGAGATAATAAAATTATGATACAAAGATCATTTCTTAGATTTTAAAGGCCAAAAAATGTTTTAGATGTGAAGGTACTATATCTAGTTATTTTGTTATATGTTTCTCTGATATAAATAACCCCAAATTAATTTCTATTATAGAATTGTGGCACAAAAGATTTTTTTGTGCAATTAACTGTCAATCTTGAGTTGTTTTTCAGAAGCATATGTAGCAATAATTGAAAATGTACAACAATTTTTGTTTTTATAGGGCTTATAGTCTAAATGTATCAACATCAAATGACACTAGCATGAGTATAAGCCAGGCAAAAATGTATGAGTAGAACATGAATGTAATAGTGGGTTTTGCAAAATGTATGAGTAGAACATGAATGTAATAGTGGGTTTTGCAAAACAATGCAAGCAACATTTTCCTTGAACAAAACTGTCTCCAATGCAGACATATTTTCCCTTTAAATACCAGGAAAAATACAGCCTGTTTCATTAGCCCTTATTATCTCTAATATTTATGTAATGATCCTCCAGCATTATTTCTTCTTTAGACATTAATTAAGTGATGGTATCAGAATATTTGAAAATTTTTTCTTTATTTCTATACACAGCCCATGGTATCTCATCCTTGAAAAAGAAGATAGTACTTCGGGCTTCCTTCTAGGAGAAGAAGGGCAAGACAGAAAAGAAAAGAGAAAATATCTATTGATTTCTGGGTTTATATCTCCAATAGTTTATACCTATTACAGAGATTATACTGGTTCTATTTGAAGCAAAAAAACAAAACAAAAACAAAAAACCACTGGGACAGAGAAATTGTCTTTGAGAAAAAATCATGATGACTAGGAAGAGAAGTGATAAAAAGAGGGAATTAGATGGAGCATTGCATCATGCTTCCCTGGTTGGATTCCTGGAGACGCATTAGAGATATGGAGTCTGAGAACAAAAGAGTTTCCATTCTTACTGCTTGGTTAGAGACCCAGCAAGACAATAATAGTGCAGGAGAAGGAAAGGTTGAGTGAAAGCTTGCACATGAAGTATGGGGTCATTGACAGTTTACATGTGTCAATGAATACCTAAGGGGAACAGATCGTCCCCTATCCCAACACATGCATCACCTTGGATCGACATGTGCTCCTGGGATTTAGTTACAACTCCAGGGAAAGAAGGTAAGAGCACAAAAATGACCAAGATGATATTTTTCTTTCCTGGTGGAATAAAAATCCAAAGCATAAATTGAGTTCAGCTCTACTTAAAATTGTGTTTGTAATGCCTCTCCCTCCTTCTCTCTATGATAAACTATGAACCTCTTAAAAGCACAAGCTGCAACTTAATCATTTCATGTTCCATCTTAATCATTTTATATTCCATCTCATCAATAAATGGTTGACAAATAGAAAAATGAACAAATATCGATTATAAGTTAGGAGGTAGAAATATTATCTAAATTTTAAACCCTATAATTAGAACACAGATGAGTTTGCTGATCAGATTTCTATTACATGGTGTTTCATGGACTATGCTATCTGGAAACACCTTAACAGGTTTTACTTGTCATTTACCTCCCTTCTATGAGCCATTCTAGGAAAGCTATTCTTTTGAACACATAGTCACAATTTCATCACTTGGTTTCCAATGGTGCAATGAAAGAAGTACTGGGTATATCCTAAGTCTTCTTCCTGACAATGCTTTAAAGGAACTGCTGATGAGACTTAGAAAAGACTAAAAATATTTGCATGGATAAAGAAGACTGAAAAAATGTATAAAAATATGTCTATTATAAATTAAATATAATTTTAGAATTATGGCTTCACTATTAGGCATTGATAAAAGGAGTATTTTAAATTTTTATTTAAATGAGCCTCTAGAAATGAGCCTCTAGAAAACCTCAAAGAGAACAAAAGTTTCAGTAATATTTGATGGCTCCTAAAATTCAGAGGGTAATTATTAAAACATGTTTCAAACTTAAAATAGCTATCAGGCTTCATATTTTAAGCAGTGTTATAAATTATAATCTGATTTGATTTTTTCTTTCTTTCTTTTTTTTCCTCTAAACTAAATTATCAGCCTATGAGTGATGGAGGCTTTGACCAGAACAATCTCAAATAGCCTGAGATTGTTTTAAAAGATATCTAATTCCCAGTGGCTCACTGTAGTTTCAGTACTACAGTGTAGAAAGTTGTTATCCCCAGAAGAAGTGGGGCTGTACTGGGACACTTTATGGGACACTTTATTTTACCTTATGGGACACTTTATTTTAACTTGTTCTCTTGTCAGAAGTACTTGACTTTTTTTCCTCTTTAATAGTCTTCGTATGTCTAAGAAAAATTGGCCTAATTAAAGCAAAAAGAATACAAGCAATAGCAGCTCTATTTTCTTAAGGAATAACTGTTACAACTTAAGGAATAACTGTTCTTATTCTATTGTCCTATTTGACCACACCTAATTATGTTAACAATTGTTATTTATAAAAATTTAAAGGGAGTTTATAATAATTAAAAGGTCTTTAAAATTTTTCTTCTGGGATTGTTTACCTTAGAAAAAGATAGACTGGTACCATATGCAAGATGAGTAAATTAAGTGAAATAAATTTTCTTTAAAATCATGAGTTACAACATAAGGCTTGAATTGTGATAGCCACAATCAGAGCAATGGCAAAAATCAAATTTTGGAAAAATATAGTGAATTACTACAATTGTAATATTTTAAATATCTGCTGCTCATTCATGATTCTGTGGAGCTCTGTGAGAGTGATGAAAGACACCACAGATTCAACCCATAACTTTCTGCTGAAGATGTGATTATGAAACATCAGTGAACAATATGAGAAAACAATGACCACTAAATTACCTGATATAGACAATATAATTATTGACTGAGAAATTTCAATTAATTTGATGTACCTGTAGACAAGATAAGATCTGAGGCAAGCTTTGGACGATGGGCAGGATTAAAAGTGAATGAGAAGTAAAGGACATTGAGGGTGAGGATGATAAACAATGAAAAGGGGTGGTCAGGTTAAGAACACAGCTGATTTAAGATACAGTAAGGTGAGATCAGCTTAGTGCATGGGAAAGCGCAGCCAAATTGTAGAAGATTTTCAAAACCATGCAAATAACTATTATCTTAAAAGCTAAAAGCCAGAAAAGATGGCAACTACTTCTAAGTTGCTTAATGGCCTGATGGTAATAATGATGATTTTGATGAAGTTGCTAGTAATAGTAGAGAGCATTTGTACCACCTGCTGAGCATAGTCCCGTGGTTTTATATATCCTTATTTAATCCCCACAACATCTTTTAAGGTTAGCAGTGTTGCCACACCAATTTTACAAATGATGAAATAGAAGTTCTTTTTGGTTATATAGACTCTAAGAGTCAGAATAGAGATTTCATACCAGATGTGTCCTAGCAACTAAATAAATGGTAGCTAAAGTTCTTATTAAAAATACAGAAAACCTTGGGTGGTATAGACATATTAACAATATTTATTCATCCAACCCATGAGTATGACATGTCTTTCCATTTCTTTGTGTCATCTTGAATTTCTTTCATCAGTGTTTTATACGTTCCAGAGTACAGGTATTTCATCTCTTGTATAAGATTCCTAGATACTTTATTGTTTTTGATACAATTGTAAATGGGGTTGTTTTCTTAGTTTCACTTTCTGCTGCTTCATTATTAGTGTATAAGAATGCTACAGATTTCTGCACAATTGATTTTTTTTTAAGATTTTATTTATTTATTTCAGAGAGAGAGAGTGAGAGAGAGCATGAGAGGGAAGAAGGTCAGAAGGAGAAGCAGACTCCCCGTGGAGCTGGGAGCCCAATGCAGGACTCGATCCCGGGACTCCAGGATCATGACCTGAGCCAAAGGCAGTCACCCAACCAACTAAGCCACCCAGGCGCCCCTACACAATTGATTTTGTATCCTGCTACTTTACTGAATTCATTTATCACTACCCAAAGCAATCTACATATTTAATGCAATCTCTATCAAAATACTAATAGAATTTTTCACAAAACTAGAACAAACAATCCTAAAGTTTGTATAGAACCACAAAGACCCCAAATAGCCAAAGCAATCTTGGGAAAAAAAAACAAAACTGGAGGTATCACATTTCCAGATTTCAAGTTATATTATAAAACAACAGTAACTAAAGCAGTATGATACTGGCATAAAAAAACAGACATATAGAAAAATAATGGAACAGAACAGAAAATCCAGAAATAAATGCAACAAGTATATGGTAAATTAATATTTAACAAAGGAAGTATAACTATACAATGGGAAAGACAATCTCTTCAATAAACAGTATTGGGAAAACTGAACAGCTACATGTGAAAGAATGGAACTGGATCGCTTTCTTTTACCATAAACAAAAAGAAATTCAAGTGGATTAAAGACCTAAATGTCAGACATGAAACTATAAAAATCTTTGAAAAGAGCACAGGTAGTAGTCTCTCTGACATCGACTGTGGCAACCTCTTACCAGATATGTGTCCTGAGGCAAGGGAAAAAAAGCAAAAATAAACTATTGGGACTTCATCAAGATAAAAAGTTTCCACACAGTGAAGGAAACAATCAACAAAGCTAAAAGAAAACCTACTGAATTTGAGGAGATATTTGCAAATGACATATCCGATAAAAGGTCAGTATCCAAAATATATAAAGACTGATACAACTCAATAGTCAATATCCCAAAAACAAATAATTCAATTTAAAAATGGGCAGAAGGGGCACCTGGGTGGCTCAGTGGGTTAAAGCCTCTGCCTTCGGCTCAGGTCATGATCCCAGGGTTCTGGGATTAAGCCCTACATCAGGCTCTCTGCTTGGCAGGGAGCCTGCTTCCCCCTCTCTGTCTGCCTCTCTGCCTACTTGTGATCTCTATCAAATAAATAAATAAAATCTTTAAAAAAATAAAAATGGCAGAAGACATGAACAGACATTTCTCCGAAAAAGACATACAGATGGCCACACATGAAAAGATGCTAATCATCACTCATCATCAGGGAAATGAAAATCAAAACTATCATCCATGAGGTATCACCTCACACCTATTAGAATAGCTAAAATAAAAAACACAAGAAACAACAAGTATTGATAAGGATGTGAAGAAATAGGGACCTTTGTGCCCTGTTGGTGGGAATGCAAATTGGTGCAGCCATTGTGCAAAACAGCATGGAGGTTCCTCAAAGAATTAAAAACCAAACCAACCAACCAAACAAAACCCTACTCTATGATTCAGGAATTGCACTACTGGGTAGATACCCCCAAAATTACAAAAACCTGGGGCACCTGGGTGGCTCAGTTGTTAAATGTCTGTCTTAAGTGAAGGTCATGATCCCAGGGTCCTGGGATTGGGTCCCATGTTGGACTCCATGCTCAGTGGGAAACCTGCTTCTCCCTCTCCCACTCCCCCTTCTTGTGTTCCCTTTTTTGCTGTCTCTCTGTGTGTCAAATAAATAAATAAAATATTTTTTAAAAGTTACCAAAAAAACCTCCCTAATTCAAAGGGATGTATGCACCGTATGTTTAGTGCAGCATTATTTACAATAGCCAAATGATGGAAGCAATTCAAGTGTCCATTATAAATGAATGGGTAAAGCAGAGGTGAGATATATATATAAAATGAAATACTGAAATATATAAGTATATATATATAATTATATATAATCGAAATAGAAACAATATGTTCTAACGTATAAAGAATGTTTATAGAATTTATATGTATGAAATATTACATGTATATATAATATATATAATTATATATGATATATTTATATAAAAATACATATAATAAAATATTATTCAGTTATAAAAAAGAATGAAATCTTGCCATTTGTAATGATGTAGATGGAGCTATGGAGTATTATGCTAAGTGAAATAAGCAGTCAGAAAAAGAAAAATACTGTATGATTTCACTCATATGTGGAATTTAAGAAACAATGCAAATGAGCAAAGGAAAAAAAGATGAAGAGAGAGAGAGACAAGTCAAGAAACAGACTCTTAACTGCAGAGAATAAACTGATGGTTATTAGAGGGGAGGTGGGTGGGGGGAATGAGGTACATAGGATTTAGGGATTAAAGAGTAGACTTATCATGATGAAAAAAATGATAAAAAAATACAGACAACCTTAAATAGGAGGCAATTTATCAGAGCATACAAGATAAATTTGACTAAACCTGAAAAAATTCTATTCAGCTAAAATAAAATATTTTAAGAATCACACATGAAAAAAATCATGCCTGATAATTTAAGTCTGAATTTCACTATCATAAACCAGGGTTGCTCAGAATAGAGTTCATCAACTTCCTGAACCTTCACGAGCTTGGTTGTTCATTAAACATTAAGAACACAACATAGATTACTGAGTGTATTTAAACCAAATAAATCAGAATGTATTGGCAGTTACATGAAGAATTGTAGCATATACTAATGCCCACAGTGGCATGCAGACTAAACATTATTTATTATTCTACTTTCTATATATTATATCTTTAGATAGATAGATATAGATATAGATATAGATAGCCAGTACTTAGAAAAGCTACCACGACAACTGAACATTCTCCTTTTCTCTGGGAAAATTCTCATGGCTTGCAAGGTAAAAGCTTACCTTTGTTGATTCTTCATCTATGTCTTAAATCAGAACCAGATGTTTGAGCACATGTACCTGAGTGAATTTCTAAATCAGAAGACTTTCATGTGCTGATTGAGGTTTTGGAGAAAATAGGTGCCTACCGTAGACTGATTGCTTCTTCAAGATGACCATCAACAGGATGGCCCCGGGAATTTGGGGGGCATCCAGAGTAGGTGCTGAGCAGGAGGCCGATTTGTAATGCTTTCTTTCTTCCATCCTATTCCTAGGGGTGCTGTACTCTAACTTCTCTTCCCTTTGAATACATAGTACTTAGCTAAAATAAACAAACAAAAACCAAGAAACAAAAATCCAAAATTTTATACCTTATAGACATATCATTTGTAACTTAATTTTTAGACATACATATATATATGTATATAATTGATTCCATTATAAGTCTACACCATTCCATTTCTTTCTTTTTTTTTTAAGATGTTATTTATTTCTTTGTCAGAGAGAGAGAGAGCACAAGCAGCAGGAGAGGCAGACAGAGGGAGAAGCAGACTCCTCACTAAGCCAGGAGCCTGATGTGGGACTCAATCCCAGGACCCTGGGATCATGACCTGGGCAGAAGGCAGATGCTCAACCAAATGAGCCATCAACCATTCCATGTCTTTAACTCCATCCCTAGAAGTATCCAGGATTCTCAAGTTGATGTAAATCTTTTCTACCATGTTTTTACATTTTAGGAAAGTATCAATGGGGATTTAAAATGCATGAAATTGCTTGGAAGTTCAAACTGTTGTACTAAATATATAATTTTGTAACTGAATTTTTAGGCTTACCATTATGCTTTTGAGTTTCTTTTCTTGTGTATACACATAAATACAGTTCATTATTTTATACTGTATTTTAACAATCAACATATGAAAGAAATCAAAACTTATTTACTCATTCTTCTACTGAGACATAATTAGGGTTTTTCCTATCTAATTCTTTTTACTTCATCTTAGTAGAGTCTTATTTTGCACATTTAATAGAAATTCTCCAGCTATAAATCTATTAATGGAATTATTGAATAGAAGGGTATACACATTCAACCTTACTTGGCAATAAAATTTATCACCCAAAATACATCTGAAGTGTATGAGAATTTCTGTTCATACTCAGTCATGATAAAAGTAATTACCCAAATTGGGAAACCTGGGTGGGCTCAGTCAGTTAAGTGTCCAACTCTTGATTTTGGCTTGGGTCATGATCTCAGGGTTCTGAGATAGAGCTGTACATCATGCTCCATGCTCAGCAGGGAGTCTGTTGCAGATTCCCTTTCTCCTTCTCCTTTATAATTACCTAAACTGACAATATTTGCTACTATGGATATGAAGAGGTAGATTAGTGTTATATGTTGGATGTTCAATGAGAAAACTGAAAATCACTCCATTTATTGGCCATTCCCATTTCTTGTTCCTTAGATTGACTATTTTCTATAGGCTTATCTCTCTTTCATTTACTTTCATTTACTCACTGCACTGGGAAAGTTTATGATACGTTTTGATTTATTAAAATCATACAATTTATGTTTTATCTTTTACTTTTGTTAAGATGTGTCATAACTAATTATATCAAATTAATGTGAAGTTCAGTAGAAAGGGAAATTATAATTTATTGAGGAAAATTTTAAGGGCCAGACACCCTAGTAGTTATTTTGGGATGTAATGTTTCACTTTAACTTCATATGAAAGCTCCAGGGTATGTGTTACTACCTCCACTTTGCTGATGATGGCCTTAGTTCAGAGATGTTAAGTAACTCATCAAGGGATTTCAGCTGTGAAGTAGTCATTTAATTTGACTCCCTAGGCCACACCTTTTATAACAAAACAATAATTTCACTTTTAACTCTTTAAAACCTATATAAATAAATTTGTTAACTTAAAACTTAATTATAAGGATGATTAGGGCAAGTTTTACTTATTTTTTTTAAAAGATTTTATTTATTTATTTGACAGACATCACAAGTAGGCAGAGAGGCAGGCAGAGAGAGAGGAGGAAGCAGGCTCCCTGCTGAGCAAAGAGCCCATGTGGGGCTGGATCCCAGGACCATGGGATTATGAGGACCTGTGGCAGAGGCTTTAACCCATTGAGCCACACAGGCACCCCTAGGGCAAGTTTTATTAACTCTTTGTTTGATCATTAAATCAGAATATACTGCAAGGTATCATGTATATGAGGAATCTTAAACAACAACAACAACAACAACAGAAGTTTACTTTATAGAAATAGAGTAAAAAAGTGGTTGCCAGGGGTTTGGGGGTGGGGGAAATAAGGAGAAGATGGTCCAAAAAAAGGTCCAAACTTTCAGCTTTAAGATGAATAAAGGCTGAGGATGTAACACTTGATAACACTGTGTAGTATCATTAAAATTTCTTAAGAAAGGGGCTCCTGTGTGGCTCAGTTGGTTAAGCTTCTGCCTTTGACTCAGGTCATGATCTCAGGGTCCTGGAATCCAGCCCCATGATGAGGTTAGCTTTATTTTTTGTCTTAATCCTTTAATGTAAAAATGTATGCTGTGTGGGTGAAGGGTATACTATTTAGCCTTGATACTAATACATTTGAGCCTATATTATTTTTAAATTAACATTATATGTTATTAATATTTAATTAACATTATTTATGATTATTTTATTTAATATATATATAGAAATATTTACTTTAATTTCAAAGAAGCATAGAAATTTTGGAAAATATTAATTTTAAAATTAAAAGTACTTTTGAACAAGAGGGTTTTGCATTAGAAGAGAAAAATTTATAAATCCAGAGATTAGATGGTAAAAAATAAAGAGAATCAAATAAAGCAAAGGGAAAATTATACATGCCAGAACAAAAGAGTTGGAAAAGACTCATCTAAATCATTCTAATAGTTCAGAGAAAACTCAGGCTCAAATATGTCATGTGCTTTCTCTTTTACATAGTTGATTGACAGAGGATTGAAAACTTAGTCTTCTGCACTTTAAGTAAAATTATTTTTTCTCAAATATTCAGGTTTTCTATCCCATTCAGTTTTGAATGCAGACTGATACATTTCTAAAATAATGTAGTACAATAACTAATACAACCATCTGGTGCTTCTTCCCCTTGTTAAATAAGTTTTCATGAAGTCATTCTGAGTGGCACATTACCACTCACCAGATCAGCCACTCCACTTTACAAGATCTCCCAGGAACTTAAAAAATTCAGGGCAAATAAAGAGAAAGTGTTAAATAACAGGATCTTATACAGAAATGTATATCATATACGTGAATGTTTATATACACAACATAAAGTCTAAGCTTTAAATATATAACATAAAGTCTAAGGAGGACACGTATTGCATGGTACACTGGGTGTAGTGCATAAACAATGAATCTTGGAACAGTGAAAAAATAAAATAGAATAAAATAAAAATAAACTCAATGAAACCTTTTAATTTACTTTATACATTACTTATACTTTGGTTTACTTTAGTTATACTTTATAATTTGCAGTGTTACTTTGTTCTGCACTATGGTTCTAGTATTATATTAATGAGGCATGTTATCTCATTTAGTCTTTTTACAACCACCCTGCAAGGAAGACAATAAAATCCCAATTTTATAGATAAACACAGGAAGCAACATAAAAATTAAGCATACCCAGTCAATGTAAAACCACTAAGATGAATCAGGATTCAAATCCAAACCTGTCTATATTTTCTGGTAGAGTATACTGACTCAGCCTGCAAACCTCATACCCAATAATTAGCATAATTTTCTTTAGCATGAATGAAAATGAGTTGCTCTCATTTCCATACATGGCATCCCAGCATTTTCTATAACTGTACTATGTGTGTAAATCTTGGAACAGTTCAGGAATTTCTTTTAACCTCTTCCACAGTTGAAAAATCATCTGTCTCAGGGGTACCTATGTGGCTCAGTCAGCTAAGTGTCTGCCTTCAGCTCAGGTCATGATCCAGGGTCCTGGGATAGATCCCCATGTCAGGTTTTCTGCTCAGCGGGGAGCCTGCTTCTCCATTTCCCTCTTCCTACCACTCCCCCTGCTTGTGTGTTCTCTCTCCCCTCTCTCTGTCAAATAAACAAAACCTTTAAAAAAAAGAAAAAGCATCTGTCTTTCTCCATTCCTTCTTGGCCCCAAATACTTAGCCATGAAAAATTTTGGTTCCACTGTTTCCTGTATTTGAGAAAATCACCCTCTTTATGGTTGTGAACTATTTAGCCTGTTCCCTGTCTGATATTCACATGTGGAGAGCAGAGAGGTCTAGGACCATGTGTGTGCTGCCAGGGAACAAAAGTGGGGTTTAGCTGCTCTTCATACCCTCTTGACTATGCAAAGACATCTGGATCCTCTGTATTCTAATACTTCTTTGTTTACTACAATCAGCATATTTTAGTGCAATAATTTCAAATACTCAAAGCTACTTTTACCTCCTTTTAATGATATATTTTTAGATGCCTTCCAAAAATTGAAGCCAGATTCAAAGAGCATTCATAGGTGAATGTTGGTTACTTTTTCAATTTTCTTCTAGTTTAAAGAAAAGTTCAGGGTTCTACTTTAGAAATTGAGACATTTTATTTTGAAGAAATTTTGATGTTTGATGTGAAATTTCTAAGTTTGAACATCATGTGTTTTTTGCCATTCAGCATGATTTGGGGTTATTTTTTATTTTGATGCTCTTGAAATTTAGTAAATATAATAGATGGCCCTAACTGCAAATCTTTGTGACATTTTAAAAATAATGTCTAGTTTAAAATATATTTAATTTCACTGATGTCTTTTATATTTAGAAGATATATGTAGGAAGTGAAGAGAAATCTAAGTGATAAGTTTAATAAAAATATAAATCTTACCCTTGAATTAGTTTTCCACACTCTATTACATTTATAAATTAAGATACTCTGGAACAAGAAAGTTAATTGGAAGTATAGCTATCTATTTCTGAAAATATCTTTCCTTTTTCTAACCTTTGGTTTGAAAATCACTAAACATTTTACTCCACATTCACCAAAGCCTAAAACTCCATGATTACTTTGAAGGTGTAGGAGAAGCAATCAGAGAAAGTGTTATTTTGACCAAACTTCATCCTCATTTAATTTTGACAAGTTTAAAGACACGTTTCATCTCTACTGATTTAAAGCTCTTGGATTTGATTTGTATTTTCAAGCAGAGCTATGGAGAGTTTTGTTTTCAAACTCTGAAGAAAAATCGAACCCATCAGACTTTGAAAATCAACAGTAGACATAATAAAATCCCTCAATGACTCCCCATAGTCTTTCAAGACAAAATTCTAAGTTTTTAGTATAGCAAAAAAACTCCCTTTAGGATCCAGGACTCAGAAATGCTCAGTTCCCCACATCCCTAAACAAAGCCATTGTGCCAGCCATACAGATTGACTACTGATTCCTAAGCATTCAAGACTCTAATGGGTCATCCATGCAGATTTCCTCCTACCCCGTGCATTCTTTTTCCAACTGTTTTCCTCTTATTAACACCTCCACATTGCTACAGAAAGTAATCAACATTAGAGAAGTCTTATACTTGAATGTGGTGGCAAGAAGGAACCCAAAGAAGGTCACATAAATCCAGCTATGAAGAGGAAGCCAGATGGCAGGGGAGTAGGAACCTGAAATAGCATTAGGTCCCAGGAGTCAGCTAGATAGTTATCAAACCATTCTGAACACCTATAAACTCAATAGGAGATAGAAGAGAAGAGCAGCAAATCTAGGAACAGAAAATCAACCACTTTCAGGAAGGTAGGATGTGCAGAGAAGTGAATCTGAAGCGAGGGGAAGATAGACCATGGGAGAGGGGCCAGCTCCTGGAAAGTGGTGGAGCAGTTGAGCACAAAATCAGAACTTTTAGATGTCTGCTCCACTGAGGGACCTCATTCCAGAGGCTAAGTGGGGGTGGAGCCCTCATGGGGACAGTTTGATCAGAGGACCCATCGAGTCACAGAATGATCGGGGGTGTCTGAGTGTGGCAGAGCTGCCAAGTATGAGAGTGGGGAAGCTGGCTACAGAGACGGAGCTGAGATGGGGGCACTCAACTCAGGTTACCTTAAGTCATCCAAGATCCAAGGCACAGTCAGGCCACTGCTCTTCGAGCAGGGACCCCACAAGTGGCGGAACTGGAGAGACCCCCTCCTTCCTCCTCTGGGAGGAGTTGTGCAAGAGCACACAGCAGGAATCTACTGGGTTTGGAGACTCCAAACGGGGCCAAGTGCCAGAGATAGAAATGGTCAGTCACAGGCCAAGTGAGTACCGAGTGTGGCCAAGAACCAGGAAAATGGGAGGGAGTGAGTGCTCTTCTCTGAGGGTACACTGAAGGTGGGGCCCTGAGCTCTTGGCTCCTCTGGGCTGGAAACTGGAAGGCTGCCATTTTCATTCCCATCTTCCAAAGTGGTATGGAATGCATTCAGGGAACAAAAGCTCCCAAGAGTGAACCCGAGCAGAATACTTAGACTGGCCCCTGGCAAGGGCAGTGCAATTCCACCTTGGGCAAAGACACTTGAGAGTCACTGCAACAGGCACCTCCCCCAGAAGATCAGCAAGAACATCCAGCCAAGAACAAGTTGACTGATCAACTAGAATAGTGGTAATCCAGAGCTAGGAGAAAGCAACACATAGAATTCATGTTTTTTTTCCCATGAATCTTTAGTCTTGTGAAGTTTTTTTTTTTTCTTATTCTATTTCTTTAACTTTTTCTCTTTCCTCCTTTAATGTTTTTTAACTATTTTATCTTATCAATACTTAAAAAATCTTTTTAAATTTTTATTGCTATAGTCATATTTTATCCTTTCATTGTATTTAACCTTATTTTTTGTATACATATGGATTTATTTTCTTTAAAATTGTGGGATATAATTTCACCTAACAGATCAAAATATACCCTAAATCTAGCTCTAGTCTGATCACATTCTTTTTTTTCTTTTTTCCAACCAACTTACCAATTACTCTTATAATCTTTTTAAATTTTCATCTTTACAGTCATATTCCATCCTTTCATCATGTTTACTCTTATTTTTGTATATATATATAAGTTTTTTCTTTCTTTAAAATTTCGGGAGGTAGTTTCTTCTAAGAGACCAGAATAGACCCAAAATCAAGTGGGTGCCTCTGTTCTATTCACCAGTCTAATGTGTGTGTGTGTGTGTGTGTATACATATGTATGTATGTATATATATATAATAAATATATATGGTATATATTTATTTATTATATATCTCTATTATAAAATGTATGTATATTTTATATTTTTACTTTTCCCTCCTTTCTTCTCCCCCTGGTTTAGGGCCTCTTCTGATTTGGTTAGCGTATATTTTGGGGGGATCTTTGCCACCCTTTTAGTATTTTACTCTCTCATATATTCTTATGTGGATAAAATGACAAGGCAGAAAAACGCACCACACACACACACAAAAGAACAAGAGGCAGTACTGATGGCTAGGGACCTAATCAATATTGACATTGATAATATGTCAGAACTAGAATTCAGAATGATGATTATCAAGGTGTTAGCTAGGCTCGAAAAGGCATGGAAGATATTAGAGAATCCCTTTCTGGAGAAATAAAAGAATTAAAATCTAATCGAGTTGAAATTTTAAAAATGTTGTTAATGAGGTGCAATAAAAAATGGAGGCTCTTACTGCTAGGACAAATGAGGCAGAATAATTAGTGATATAGAAGACCAAAGGATGGAGAATAAAGAAGCTGAGAAAAAGAGACAAACAACTACTGGACTACTGAGAGGAGAATTCAAGAGATAAGTGATACTGTAAGATGTAACAATATTAGAATAATTGGGATTCCAGAAGAAGAAGAAAGAGAGAGGGGGGCAGAAGGTATATTGAAGCAAATTATGGTAGAGAATTTCCCTAATATGGCAAAGGGAACAAGCATCAAAATCCAGGAGGCCCCCTCAATATTAATAAAAATAAGTTCACATGCCATCACCCAATAGTAAAACTTACAAGTCTTAGTGAAAAAGGGAAAATCCTGAAAGAATCTCAGGACAAGAAGTCTGTAACATACAATGGTAGAAATATTAGATTGGCAACAGACTTACCACAGAGACCTGGCAGGCCAGAAAAGAACTGGCATGTTATTTTCAGAGCACTAAATGAGAAAAATATATAGCCAAGAATACTATACCCAGCTAGGCTATCATTGAAAATAGAAGGAGAGATAAAAAGCTTCCAGAACAAACAAAAACTGAAAGAATTTGGAAACACCAAACATCCCTACAGGAAATATTTAAAGGGGACCTCTAAGCAAAGAGAGAGTCTAAAAATAACAGACCAGAAAGGAACAGAGAAAATATATAGTAACAGTCACCTTACAGGCAATACAATGGCACTAATCATATCTTTCAATATTTACCCTGAATGTAAAGGGGCTAAATGCCCCAATCAAAAGGCAAAGGGTATCAGAATGGATAAACAAACTAAACCCATCAATATGCTGTCTACAATAAACTCATTTTATATGCAAGGTGGAAAACCATTTCCCATGCTAATGGACATCAAAAGAAAGCTGGGGTGGCAATCCTTATATCAGATCAATTAGACTTTAAGCCAAAGACTATAATAAAAGATGAGGAAGGACACTATATCATACTCAAAGGGTCTGTCCAAAAAGAAGATCTAATAATTTTAAATATCTATGCCTCTAACATGGGAACAGTTAACTATATAAACCAATTAATAACAAAATCAAAGAAACACATTGACAAGAATACAATCATAGTAGGAGACTTTAACACTTCCCTCACTGAAATGGACAGATCATCCAAACAAAAGATCAACAAGGAAATAAAGGTCTTAAATGACACCCTGGACCAGATGGACATCACAGATATATTCAGAACATTCCATACCAAAGCAACAGAATACACATTCTTCTCTAGTGCACATGGAACATTCTCCAGAATAGATCACATCCTGGGTCATAAATCAGGTCTCAACCGGTATCAAAAGATTGGGATCATTCCCTGCATATTTTCAGACCACAATGCTCTGAAGCTAGAACTCAATCACAAAAGGAAATTTGGAAAGGACCCAAATACAGGGAGACTCAACAGCATCCTTCTAAAGAATTAATAGGTCAACCAGGAAATTAAAGAATTGAAAAAAAATCATTGAAACAAATGATAATGAAAACACAATGGTTCAAAATCTGTGGGACACAGCAAAGGCAGTCCTGAGAGGAAAGTATATAGTGATACAAGCCTTTCCAAGAAACAAGAAAGGTCTCAAATACACATCCTAACCCTACACATAAAGGAGCTGGAGAAAGAATAACAAAGAAGGCCTAAACCCAACAAGAGAAGAGAAATAATAAAGATCAGAGCAGAAATCAATGAAATAAAAACCCAAAAAACAATAGAACAAATCAATGAAATGAGGAGCTGGTTCTTTGAAAAAATTAATAAGATCGATAAAACCCTGGCCAGACTTATCAAAAAAGAAAAAAGAAAGGACCCAAATTAATAAAATTATTAATGAAAGAGGAGAAATCATAACCAACACCAAAGAAATACAAACAATGATAAGAACATATTATGAGCAACTATACACCAGCAAATTTGACAATCTGGAAGAAATGGATGTATTCCTAGAGATGTATAAACTACCAAAATTGAACCAGGAAGAAATAGAAAACCTGAACAGACCCATATCCAGTAAAGAGATTGAATCAGTCATCAAAAATCTCCCAACAAACAAGAGCCCTAGGCCAGACGGCTTCCCAGAGGAATTCTACCAAACATTTAGGAGAATTAATACCTTTTCTTCTAAAACTATTCTAAAAACTAGAAATGGAAGGAAAACTTACAAACTCATTTTATGAGGCCAGCATTACTTTGATACCAAAACCAAAGACCCCATCAAAAAGGAGAATACAGACCAATATCCTTGATGAACACAGATGCAAAAATTCTCACCAAAATACTAGTCAATAGGATCCAACACAGTACAATAAAAGGATTATTCACCATGACCAAGTGGGATTTATTCTTGAGCTGCAAGGTTGGTTCAACATTCACATATCATTCAATGTAATACAACACCTTAATAAAAGAAAGAACAAGAACTATATTATATTCTCAATAGATGCTCAAAAAGCATTTGACAAAGGACAGCATTCTTTCTTAATCAAAACTCTTCAAAGTATAGGGATAGAAGGTATATCCCTCAATATCATCAAAGCCATCTATGAAAAACCCACAGTGAATATCATTCTCAATGGGGAAATACTGACAGCTTTCCCCTTAAGGTCAAGAAAACAGCACGGATGAACACTACAACCACTGCTATTTAACATAGTATTAGAAGTACGAGCCTTGACAGACTACAAAAAGAAATAAAAGACATCCAAAGCAGCAAAGAAGAAATCAAACTCTCACTCTTTGCAGATGATAAGATACTTTAAATGGAAAACCCAAAAAACTCCACTCCAAAACTGCTAGAACTTTTAAAGGAATTCAGTAAAGTGTAAGGATATAAAATCAATGCATAGAAATCAGCTGCATTTCTATACACCAACAGCAAGATAGAAGAAAGAGAAATTAAGGAGTCAATCCCATTTACAATTGCACCCAAAACCATAAGATAACTAAGAGTAAACCTAACCAAAGAGGCAAAGAATCTGTACTCAGAAAACTGGAAAGTATTCATGAAAGAAATTGAGAAAGACACAAAAAATGGAAAAACGCCCCATTCTCATGGATTGGAAGAAAAAATGTGAAAATGTCTATGCTACCTAAAGTAATCTACACATTTAATGCAATCCCTATCAAAATACCATCAATTGGGGCACCTGGGTGGCTCAGGGGGTTAAAGCCTCTGCCTTCAGCTCAGGTCATGATCTCAGGGTCCTGGGATCAAGCCCTGAGTTGGAGGGTCTCTGCTCAGCAGGGAGCCTGCTTCTCTTCCTCTCTCTCTGTCTGCCTCTCTGCCTACTTGTGATCTCTGTCTGTCAAATGAATAAATAAAATCTTTAAAAAAAACTACCATCAAATTGTTTCAAAGAGATGGAACAAATAATCCTAAAATTTATATGGAACAAGAAAAGACCCCAAAAAGCCAGAGGAATGATGAAAAACAAAGCCAAAGTTGGCAGCATCACAATTCCAGACTTCAAGCTCTATTACAAAGCTGTCATCATCAAGATAGTATGGTACTAGCACAAAAACAAACACATAGATCAATGGAATAGAATAGAGAGCCCAGAAATAGACCCTCAACTCTATGGTCAACTAATCTTTGACAGAGCAGGAAAGAATGTCCAGTGGAAAAAAGACAGTCTCTTCAACAAATGGTGTTGGGAAAATGGGACAGCCACATGCAGAAAAATGAAACGGGACCATTTCCTTACACCACACACAAAAATAGACTCCAAATGGATGAAAGACCTCAATGTGAGAAAGGAATCCATCAAAATCCTTGCGGAGAACGTAGGCAGTGAACTGTTGGACCTCAGCCACAGCAACTTCTTCCTAGGAACATCACCAAATGCGGGGGAAGCAAGGGCAAAAATGAACTATTGGGACTTCATCAAGATCAAAAGCTTTTGCACAGAAAAGGAAACAGGCAACCAAACCAAAAGACAACTGACAGGATGGGAGAAGATATTCAAAAATGACCCATCAGATAAAGAGCTAGTATCCAAAATCTATAAAGAACTTCTCAAACTCAACACCCAAAAAACAAATAATCCCATCAAGAAATGGGCAGAGTCCATGAACAGACATTACAGCAAAGACATTCAGGCTGCCAACAGACACATGAAAAAGTGCTCCACATCACTGGGCATCAGGGAAATACAAATCAAAACCGCAATGAGATACCATCTCACACCAGTCAGAATGGCTAAAATTAGCAAGTCAGGAAATGACAGATGCTGGCGAGGATGCAGAGAAAGGAGAACCCTCCTGCACTGCTGGTGGGAATGCAAGCTGGTGTAACAACTCTGGAAAACAGCATGGAGGTTCCTCAAAAAGTTGAAAATAGAGCTAACCTACGACCCAGCAATTGTACTTGTGGGTATTTACCCTAAAGATATAAATGTAGTGATCTGAAGGGACACGTGAACCCTAATGTTTACAGCAGCAATATCCACAATAGCCAAACTATGGAAAGAACCTAGATAAGGAAGATATGGTATATATACCATATATATATACCATATATATAATATATATATAATATAATATAATATAATATATAATATATATAATATATATTATAATATAATATATATATAATGGAATACTATGCATCCATCAAAAGAAATGAAATCTTGCCATTTCCAATGACATGGATGTAGCTAGAGGGTATTATGCTGAGCAAAATAAATCAACAGAAAAAGACAATTATCATATGATCTCTCTGATATGAGTAATCTGAGGTAGGGTAGGGGGTTGTGTGGGATAGGGAAGGAAAAAAAGAAAAAAGATGGAATCAGGAGGGAGATAAACTGTAAGGGACTCTTAATCTCACAAAACAACCTGAGGGTTGCTGGGGGGTGGGGGTTAGGGATAAGGTGATTGGGTTATGGACATTGGGCAGGGTATGGGCTATGGTGAGTGCTGTGAATGTGTAAGCCTGATGATTCACAGAATGTATCCCTGGGGCAAATAATACATTATATGTTAATTAAAATAATTTTTAAAATATCAAGATATGCGAGGCACCTGGGTGGCTCAGTGGGTTAATCCTCTGCCTTCAGCTCAGGTCATGATCTTGGGGTCCTGGGATTGAGCCCCACGTCAGGCTCTCTGCTCAGCAGGGAGCCTTCTTCTCTTCTTCTCCCTCTGCCTGCCTCTCTGCCTACTTGTGATCCCTCTCTCTGGCAGATAAATAAGTAAAATCTTTAAAAAAATCAAGATATGGAAGCAAATGGATCCTTTTCTAAACATTAAAATGGAAGTTACTTATTCCCAGAACTCCATCTGATCTCTGGGCACTGTTTCATCTACAGCTCATTCTGACTAGAGATATTTTTACTTTATGTCTTAAATTGATATTATGTGGCATAATTGGAACTTAATGCAAATGAGATTGAGAACTTCAGAAAGTTCTACATTAAGACCACTGAAAGGAAGCTCTAAATAAAAAGTAAAAATTAAGCTTCAAATGAGAATGTATTAGAGTTATGCAGGTCAGAACAATGATCTTACTTAGGTTAACCCTTCTGCTCCAGTGTTAATGTGTAGACAAAAGATTCTTCCATGGAGTTTATTTTGTTTGGTTTGGTTTGTTTTCTTGGATGGGTAGATGGAGGAAGAAGGAAAACCAATTAGACTGCAATGTCTAACACTTTCGTGACAGAGTCCAGCTAAGAGAGAATGCAGTTCACAAAATTTTGTAGTAGTGAAAGTGGACAGGGGTGCCTGGATGGCTCAGTTGGTTAAGCAGCTATCTTCAGCTCAGGTTATGATCCCATGGCATGGGATCAAGTACTGTATGGAGTCCCACATCGGGCTTCCTGCTCAGTGTGTGTGGGGGGTCTGCTTCTCTTTCTGCCGCCCCCCCCATGCTCTCTCTCTCTCTCTCTCTTCCTCTCTCTCACAGAATAAATAAATAAAATAAAAAATTTCAAATAAAATAAAAAATTTCACAATATGAAATTGGCACACTTCATTGATGAATTGATTTGAGGGAGATGAGGGTAGATAAAGGAAATGAAAGAAATGAAGACAATGTCCACATTTCTTGCTTAAACATGTGGGTGAAGGCAGTGCCATTTCTTGAGATATAAAAGACTGAGGTAAAAATTAGGCATTGGAGGGACGCCTGGGTGGCTCAGTTGGTTAAGCGGCTGCCTTCGGCTCAGGTCATGATCCCAGCGTCCTGGGATCGAGTCCCACATCGGGCTCCTTGCTCGGCAGGGAGCCTGCTTCTCCCTCTGCCTCTGCCTGCCTCTCTGTCTGCCTGTGCTCGCTCTCTCTCTAACTAATAAATAAATAAAACCTTAAAAAAAAATTAAAAAAAAATTAGGCATTGGAGAAGAGAAGAGATTGTAAAAACAGAGAATAAGTTCAACCACTGGGAACAATGAATATTTCAAAAAGCATAAGGAAATATAGTTCATAAAACAAGTCACCTTCCTATAGTACTTTATGAGAGCAATGTAAATACCAGAAATATTGCCCTTGTGGAAATTTACATCAAAGGAAATCAAGAATTCATTTCTTTTAAAAGAGTTTCAATCCCTCCCATTATTATGTTAGCAAATTATTTTACTAATATTTGGTAAACTGAATTTTAACATAATTTTAGTACTTCACATATGAATATCCATACATAAAATAGAATCAACTTGGATCTAGTAATTATAAAATGTAGTTCCAGAAAGTATCTATTAACAAAATCCATTATGCCTCTAAGGGTTTTGGCAAATTGCTCCCAACAGTGCTTTTAGTAATGCTTTTATGTCTTCCCAAAGCAGCATGTTAGATACAGGGTGGTAGTTATCAGTAAAATTAAGTTGAGGAATTGTCAAAAATACAGAGCAGCTCATAAAAGGGCATCTTCAAGTCTAAGTAACATGTGGTATTTAGAATCTTAATATTAAGTGAAGTGAAAACTATGTATAGAGATTTCTATATATTATTTTTATTCAACAAAGCAAAATATTATTTTAATACTCAATGAAAACAAGAGCATGTAACCACAGCATAAACAGTCCTATGGTCTGTAACAGACAGATGAAACAGAGTACTGGACAGAAATGAGTCTATGAAATGGAGCACAGCTAGATTTTCTTGTTGCTAATAAAGTACATAAATAACAAATTTTTCATTAATGAACTTTGAAAGTCATCCAAATATCTTTGGAGTAATTTCTGATAACCTGCTCAGTGGACCCACTTATTGCTTCCTGAATCCACTCATTGTCTTTTGGATCAGGTATCACTGCTGCCTATATTGCCAAAATTCTAAGAAATCATATATAAATAACATGCTAGTCTTATTGTACATGTATTTATAAAAATGTAGTATGTGATGAATAATTCCAGTGTCCTTCTTCTCCAAAGAGAACCACCTCTTATAATCATCAATGAAACACTAGTTGTTTGGAGTTTCTTTTTGTTTGTTTGTTTCCTTACTATTTTATTTCTCCAGATCAGACACTCTGACCTACCAGACCTGAATGTGTTAGACTTAATGTGGATAGAAAATTCTCCATTTATTAGAAATAAAGACATCCTTTCTGGGACTCAGTTTACTCATGGAATTCAAATACTTTTTGTTAAAAAACAAGGGAAAAGAAAAAAAGAAGACTTTCCTATAGCTTTCACAAAAAAAGATTAAAATTTCATGAATGAACTGAATCCCAGGAAATTCCTCTTCTTTTTCTAGACAGAAACATGTAAATATTGGATATATGTTGACTCTATGAATGAATGAATAAACAAATGAATGGAAGGCAGACCTTCCTGCTTCTGCTCTTCCCTTAACTATGTCTATACTCAACATATCATCTCTGATCCTGTTAACATAGGAGTCAGGTTTTATCACTCGTCTGGTTCAAAACATTCCAATAGCTCCCACCTTGCCTGAGTAAATTCCCATCATTACCCTGACCTATAAGGCTTAATGAGGTTGAATCATCATTTCTCCTCTGACTTCACCTCCTTCTGTCTTATCTTTATTCACTTTAATCTAGCCCTTTTGCCTCTTGCAACCCACCATGCTCATCCCAGACAAGGGCCTTTGTACTCTGATAACTTACTCTTTACCCAAATGTCACTCAGTTGTCAAATACAAGGTAATCACGTAAATATAAGCTTCTCAATAAAACTTTCCCTGACCTCTATTTGAAAAGCATATCCTCTATCACTCCCTGACTCTTTTCTCTGTTTTATTTTTCTCCATAGTATTTATCACCTTCTAGCACTTCACAAACTTACTTCTTTTCGTTGATTTTCTGTCTTTACAGATTATAATTTATATATACTCTAAGAGGGTAGGGTTTTATCTTTTATAAACCCCATGCTCAAAACAGTAACACATAGTAGGTGTGCAATAAATACTTTTGTATGAGTTAATGAATCTAAACAACTATCCTGACAGCTTTGAATACTCATGTAATTCTTTCTGTAAATGAACTAAGAAGATATATAGTTATTTTGACTAAGGCAATAAATATTACTTAGGCAGTTCTTTCAGGGTACACATCATTTTCAGCCAAATAAACCAGCAAAGTGAATCATGACTGGAAAAATCAGTTGTCCCTCATCCACTAATGAACTTTATTAAAGGTTTGTGCATGGACTCTAAAATCATTCAGTCTTCTGTTGCAGAAAACTTTCATTATCTTCAAACTAGTAAATAGTCATCATAAAACTGTCCACAACTTCTGCACTGGGCTTGTCTATATATAATAATATCTGTCTCACTTTGACTCTCATCACAGTATTTATCTACATTCCATTCCTCTGAAATGATAAAAGGAAAAATCCACGTGAAATTGAGGTTGCTGTTCACTACAACTGCAAATGATGTTTTGATTGCCATTGACTTCTATACTGAATGGCAAAAATGGTAGTATTGGACAATTAATGATCTGTCTGCATGGTATGGCTGAGAAGAAATAGATGAGAATATCTTGAAACAAGAGCCTCTTCTCTATGTTTTAATATCTCACTTGTGGTGAGCCATCTTTCCAATTAGTGCTAAGTATGGCCCACAGGTGACCCAGTGATGAAATGTCTCTACATTCTTTTCAAAGCCTGTCAGTGAAATAAATTAACAAAAGGATGAGTGACACTTATAAATTAGTTTGGTTAACTTCCAAGCATACCAAATTAAATAAGTTTTTGGCAAGCTTGATTTATAGAGGATTGCTTGGTCTTTATAATAGCCAAAAGGAGAATCTTTTATTGCAAAATATATTTTATATAATTTCTATGAAAGACAAGATTTCTTTCATTTCTCAAGCCTTCTAGTTTTCTTGAAATTAGCTAAACCTGCCTTAAATTTTCATTATATGTGTACCTGACTCAGATTCAGCAAAAATCAACCAAGGTGCCAAAGGAATTTGGGGCTTCAGTCAAAAGAAAATTAGTCTGTCTTTGATTGTTTGTCATTATACTATCATAATAACAAAGTGTTGTTTGTTGGCTTGATTCATTCAAAGAATAGTTACTAGGCACCACTAGCTAGACATTGTTCCATATTTTCTGCTATTCAGGAGTTTATTCTTTAGATGCCCAAACTGCTAAAACAATACATATAATTGAGAAGTCCATATTGCATGAACGGACTGTCTGGAAAGCTCAAAATATGTTATGATTCTCAAGGGCCAGGAAAAGAAAGTCTTTCTGAAGAAATGGTCATAGCAATCAGTTCTGCCAGAGAATAAACAGTCTGACTCAAAATCATTAAGGGCAAAGTCCCGATACCGCCCCTGCCTCCCTAAATACAGCAAGTTGTCTTTTGTTATCTGGATGGTATAGGAAATCAAATAGAATATTTCAAGAGCATCTAGGGTAAGAAAATGTCAGGGAAATGACCAAATGGCATTGTGGGAGGACATAAGTAACTGTGTGTGTATGTTTGTGTGTGTGTGCCTGTGGGCATTTCTGTGTGTTAGTATGCCCTACTATATGAGTGTCCAGGTATGTCAGCAACCATGGGCCTGTGAGAAGTTGACTATTCCACCATCAAAATAATATTGTGGTGATCCTGGTCAGCTTTTCCAGGCACTGTACCCACTTGATCTTACAGACAATCAAGAATAGATACCTACAGATTGGTCATTGCTGCCCAGGTGTAATGTGACTGAGTATCATCCAGTAATCTATACTGTGCACAGCAGTCCTAAGTGGCATATGTGGGGTAAAATGAAACTGCGCCAAGGAGATACACAATATTGGATCCAGGGGATATGGCTGGCTAAACATAGTGGCCCAACAATAAGAAGTGGTGGTTTCAGACTGATATAGCTCATTCACCACTTACCCCAAACAGAGCAGCAGTGCTACCAACCGAAGCACTACTCCTATGAGCTGATCTAGAAAAGCCATCCTCACTGAACATCCTCACTGAACATTTTGCAGTCTGATGCTTTGCCAAAAGTATCTCTTGATCTCATCTCACTAACTCTAACTTGCATGCTTATTTTAGGAATAAATACATTAGTGTTCATCTCGAGGAAGCCTCAAACCCAGTCCTCTGCATGATCACAAGATAAACAAAGGTAAAGTTATGTGTCTATGTGACAGGAAAATGGGTGAGTTAATGTTTCCTGAAATTCTATACATAGTACTTCTTTTTTTTTAAAGATTTTATTTATTTATTTGACAGACAGATCACAAGTAGGCAGAGAGGTAGGCAGAGAGAGAGGGAGAAGCAGGCTCCCCGTTGAGCAGAGAGCTCGATGTGGGGCTTGATCCCAGGACCCTGAGACCATGACCTGAGCCGAAGGCAGAGGCTCAACCCACTGAGCCACTCAGGCGCCCCCCCTTTTTTTAATAAGAGGAAAAGAAATATACTTTGACTAGAGGAGTATGGGAAGAGATGAAGTATATTAAAATAAATTGCTCATAATCACTGAAGACCTCTACAATTTAGACTTATGCATTTCTATGATAAATGCAGTACACTGACATAGTGCTAAATTATTGAGCAATATACAGGAAGACGTGTTTATGCTTTATACACCCGGTGTGTGATTCAAGAGACAATAGAACAATAAGAATGGCAAATGGTTTCATCTTGAATTATGGCACCTTTCCTTTGATAGTGCTGCCTAATGCTGAGCTAAGAAGGATTCTGATGTAATTAATGTCTTGAATCAGCTGACAACCATGACGTGATCTATGAGCAGTGACAGTAGAAAAGGTTGACGAGGCATATGTGTCAAATATTTGCTCTCCCTAGTGCTAAATAGTTTAAAATAAAATCTTAAGAAGAATCATAAACTATATCCAAAACCCACATCTTAATCTTTCTCTTAAAGTCTGCTCAGTTTTATCTAGTTTAGTTCATGACAACCTCATCCATCCAGTTGCTCATGCAAAACCTTTGGTATTATTCTTGTATTCTTTAGTTCTTTCATAACACCTATCCAATCCATTAGAAAATTCTATTTGCTCTATCTTTAAGACATATCCAGAACTCAACTGCTATTCCTCATTCTCACCACTACCACTTTGCTCTAGGTCACCGTCATCTCTTGTCCAGGTAGTACTGAGAGGCATTCTTACCTCTTTCCATTTTTACCCTCGCTTTTCTAGAGTCTACAGTCCTCAGCACAGTAACTGTATTAGTTTACTATTGTAGCTGAAACAAATTACCACAGAATCAGTGGTTTAAGACAACTATTTATTATCTTACAGTTTCCTGGTCCAAAGTCCAGGCACAGTATGGCTCAGCTGGTTCTGTTTAGGCCAAAATTAAGGTGTCAGCAGGGCTGTGTTCTTTTCTGGAGGCTTTGGGGAAAAATGTGCTTCCATAGTTGTTTGGCATGATGTTGGAACTTAGTTCTATGCTGTATAGATCTGAGGTCCCTGTTTCGTTTCTGATTTTTGATTGGGTGTGGTTCTCAGCCTCCAGAAGCTGCCCATATGTTTTGGTTTGTAGTATTTTTTCCACCTTCAAAGCTACCAGTAGTGGGTGGCATCTCCCCCATATTTTTAATCTCTCCTCTGCCTCCCTCCCTCATCTGCCATATCGCTCTGACTAAAACCAGATGGAGAAATTTCTCTGCTTTAAGGTCTCAAGTGATTAGATTGGACATGTCCAGGTAATCTGTGATGATGTTACTATCTTAGAGCCAGTGCTCTTACTTACATTTGCAAAGTCCCTTCACATTAGTACCTAGATTAGTACTAATCGAATAACAGAGGAAAGAACTTTGGAGAATAGCTTTAGAACTCTATCATAGCAGTCAAAGAATACTGTGAAAATATAATGTAGATTATGCTTCTCCTCTGTTCTATACCATAAAATGGGCTCTTATCTCATGCATTTGAAAAGCATTTTAAAAGCCAAATTTCTTAGAATAGCCTACAAAAGCCTACACAATCTTTTCTTCTACTACCTATGGCTTCATTTCTTATTACCCCTAGTATTCATCTCTTTCCTCTAAGAAACATTTTTTGAGTATCTTAGCCTTTTTGAAGAACTTCAGTACATTTAATTACACTGATTTAAACCAGTGTTAGTTTCTATCTCAGCACTATTTACAGTTTAAACCAGATAATTCTTTGTTACAGAGGGCTGCACTCTGTGGTACAGAATGTTTAGTACATCCTTGGCTTCTACTCATTAGCTCCCATTAACACACTCCAGTTGTGACAACAAAATGTCTATAAAAATGGGCAATGTCCCCCAGGTGGCAAAATTCCTACTGGTTTAGAACCATAAGAGTCAACATATCTCTTTCTATGCAGTAATTCCAAAAGGATAGCTACAGTGCCAAAAGCAGATAGGTACTGGTTCCTTAAATTTCTAATTTCAGAAATCTCAGAACTTTTTAAACAGCTTATATAAATATATTATATTGGAGCAGTAAAGCAGGAAAGTTTTAATTTTCCATATTAATAATCAATCTTCATTCAATCAAAAACATGTAACAAGCACAAGTTAAAAAGGAAAACAAAGTATAGAGTGATATGGGTGGGCTATAGCAGTTACTAATATAGAAAATATAACTGGGCTGCTAAACGATACATGATCATCATAATCCGTCCTTTGTATGAGAGATTAGCAAAAACTGTCTTTATACAAATGCCTGATATAAATATCCAATCTCCTGGTTTAGGAAATCCATTTTCAATAAACCAAGGCTACATGTTTAAGAAGTATCTACTCAATATTTAAAATATATCATAAATAGATTTTAAATAAGAGCTTAGTGCATGTCCTCTGGCATTCAGTGTAAGGTTAGTTACTATAGAACCCTAGGGTATTACAAGATTTGGAAAAATAAAACTCTAATAAATGGATCTAAGTTATCCTCAAATGTTTTGGTGGAAAAATTATGTATGATGTAATGTTCACAGGCTATTTTTGATTTCTGAACAGGAACAAAAGTATCAGTTCAAAAGAGAGCAAAGTCAAGGGCACATTCTAGTAGCAGCAGCAGAAAAAGAGAAATCAGTCCTCCAGAAGCAACTACACATGATGATTGAAAAAGTTATCTCTAAGATCATAAAAAAATGTATGTACCTTTAAATTAAAACACCATTAAAAGTGCAATAAAACGTTTCATCTTCACCAGACTGTAAGCATACTAGTGATGTTCAGAAGTAAAAATTACACAATTAGTGTGCTCACTTTGGCAGCACATATACTAAAAATTACACAATTATTATTGATTGTTAATATTTTTGAACAAATTAGCTTTATCTAGAATATTGTTAGAATTGATATTCGTAATATTTAACATTTGTTTTTAAAATTAAATCTAGGGGCACCTGGATGGCTCAGTGGGTTGAGCCTCTGCCTTCGGCTCAGGTCATGATCTAAGGGTCCTGGGATTGAGCACCGTCAGGCTCTTTGCTTGGTGGGGAGCCTGCTGCCCCCTCTGTCTTTGCCTGCCTCTCTGCCTACTTGTGATTTCTCTCTCTCTGTCAAATAAATAAACAAAACATTTAAAATAAATTAAATTAAATTAAAACTAGAGAGAGCACAAATAAAGGGAGGAGCAGAGAGTGAGAGAGAAGCAGCCTCGGTGCTGAACAGGGAGCACAATGCACAGCTAGAACCCAGGATCCTGGGATCATGACCTGAGCTGAAGTCAGATGCTTAACAACCTGAGTCAACCAGGTACCCAATATTTAACATTCTTTCTAAGATGCTTTAGTATGTATAATTCCATGTTTTCAGTTAGACAAAATAAAGATATCATTTTAATTGCTATTGTTTTACATTTAGAGATGGCTAGCATCTGTAATTTTAGAGAGACCTTCCTTTGTCAATATCTAGTCTGCCATTCCCATTCAACCAGCATGTCCTGAGAGTCTTCTCTATGCCAGACACTGTTTTTTTACAGTAGTGAATAAAAGAGATCTGGTCCCTCAGGTCATGGATCTTGTGTTCTAGTGGAGGAAGAAGGCAAATAAACAAATTAAGAAATAATGAGTAATAAAACACAAGGCAGTGATAGCAATAAGGATGAAAAGGCAGAAAGAACTTGAAAGACTGCCAGATCAGGTTGTTGGGCAGGACTCCCAGAAGTAGTGATTCTACTAAAGACCTAAAGGGTAAAAAATCTCTGACACTCTGGGAGAAAAAAATAACCATCATGCTTTGTAAAATTAAGCACTCCTTAGGAGTAAGCTGGAGTGCAAGGCATGATGTTGCTCCCTAGAATCATGGAAGGGAGCAAAGTAAAAATGAACCAGAAGAGGCCACAGGATCCTCTTATTAGCATATCAGCAGTTGTCATAATCTTATATACATCCTAGAACTATGACAGTTTTATTACCTTGGTGATTCTTCAGCCAGAAATGAGTTCTGTGATTTCTAAATTAAAAGCGCAGCATTCCAATCAAATGGACAAGTTCAAATTTCTGTGGAATGAAACTCAAATTTCAAAGTAGAAAAAATAGTAATCAAATACCCAACAAAAGTTCAGAGGACTCTAAGAGCAAAAAGAAAGATGTGGTTGAAATCAAAAAAATAACTGACATGTTTATAATCCTGGAGTCAAGGTGTGAGAGGTTAAGAAGTCCAAATCCAGAAGTTCATGATTGTCTTGCAATTTTGAAGAATATACTGATTTCTAATACACTGTTTTCTTCAGAGGCAAATTAGTATCTGTCAGAGGATGTATACTGAGTTTAAGCTTGGAAAACTTTTTCTGTTAAAAGGAATCTAATATTCATGAGTGGGAACCCACTTTTTATTTTGGAAAAGATACTATAATCACACACCCCCCAAAAAAACCACAGGACTCTCTAAATATGCCCACTGTCACTGTTTTTTGTTTTGTTTTGTTTTTTTAAGATTTTATTTTAAGGCAATATCTACACCCAACAGAGGCCTTGAACTCACAAACCCAAGATCAAGAGTCACATGGTCTACCAACTGAGCCAGCTAGGCACCTCTGCCCATTCTTTCTATCCTTATTTGGGATTATGAGTGAGTCCTGAAGTGAAGGGCTAGGGAAAGCTAAAGCTGAGAATTAGGTAACAATAAAGGTCATGGGGCTAACCAATTTCCCAGCAGCCAAATGTAGAAGAATGAAACTGGACCATTTTCTTATACCATATACAAAGATAAACTCAAAATGGATGAAAGACCTACATGTGACACAGGAATCCATCCAAATCCTAGAGGAGAACACAGGCAGCAAACTCTTTGACCTTGGCAGCAGTAACTTCTTTCTATATTGGTCTCCAAAGGCAAGGGAAACAAAAGCAAAATGAACTTTTGGGACTCCATCAAGATAAAAACCTTCTGCACAGCAAAGGAATGGTTAACAAAACTGAAAGGCAACCTATGGAATGGGAAAAGATATTTGCAAATGACATATCAGATAAAGGGCTAGTATCCGAGATCTATGAATGACTTACCAAACCCAATACCCAAAAAACAAATGATCCAGTCAAGAAATGGGCAGAAGACATGAACAGACACTTCTCCAAAGAAGCCATATAAGTGGCCAACAGACACGTGAAAAAATGCTCCACATCACTCACCATCAGGGAAATACAAATCAAAACCACAAGGAGATATTCCTCCTCAAGAGTTTAAACCTCCTCTAGAGGTTAAAAATAGAGCTACCCTATGATCTAGCAATTGCACTACTAGGTATTTACCCCAAAGATACAAATGTAGTGATCTGAAGGGTCACCTGAACCCCAATGTTCGCAGCAGCAGCATTCATAGTAGCCAAACTATGGAAAGAGTCGAGATGTCCATTAACAGAAGAATGGATAAAGAAGATGTGGTGTGTATTTATACACACCACATACAATGGAATATTACTCAGCTATCAGAAAGGGTAAATACTACATCAGTGTGGATAGAACTGGAGGGTATTATGCTGAGTGAAATAAGTCAATCAGAGAAAGACAATTATCATATGGTTTCAATCATATGTGGAATATAAGAAACAGGGCAGAGGATCAGAGGGGAGGGGAGGGAAAATTGAATGGAAGTCATCAAAGAGGGAGAAAAACCATGAGAGACCCTAAACTACTGGAAATAAACTGAAGGTTGCTGGAGGGGAGGTAAGTAGAGGGATGGGGTAATTGGGTGATAAGTATTAAGGAGGGCATGTGACATGATGAGCATGGGGTGTTATATGCAACTGATAAATTATTAAACACCACATCTGAAACTAATGATGTACTATAAGTTAGCTAATTGAACTGAAAGGAAAGAAAAAGGTCATGGACTAAGGTAAGGAAGATGACTTTCTGTCGATATCTTCAAAAGGCAAGTAAAACCTCTCCAAATTAAAAATTTCTCATTCTGGGGCGCCTGGGTGGCTCAGTGGGTTAATGCCTCTGCCTTCGGCTCAGGTCATGATCCCAGGGTCCTGGGATCGAGCCCCACATTGGGCTCTCTGCTCAGCAAGGGAGCCTGCTTCCTTCTCTCTCTCTCTCTGCCTGTCTCTCTGATTACTTGTGATCTCTTTCAAATAAAAAAAAAATTTCTGGTTCTCTGTCCCATTGTAATTTATCTGTGGCATATACCACTTACCTTCTCCAAATTTCACTTGGAGGCATTTATAACTGCTTGTAACTTCTTTATCAAATTAGTTATAAATATTAACTTTTTACCATTGTCAATTATTAAATGTGTATTTTTAAATCATTAATATAATTAGGTTATTTTCCATGTTTCCTCCCCAAATGAATAACTTTCCATTAAAATTCTTAAGCTTTTCTGTGCACTCTGAAAGACCTGCATAAATATGATGAAAGGAAAAATTAGATTAAAAAAACACAACCTCTTGGTTTTAAAGTAAAAATTCAAAAGTAAATTGAATAAAATATTGGCATTTACTTCCCCCAAATACATTGCCAAATCATTTGTAAATTCCTCTGAATACCTGTGTGTAATAGACATTGTTCTTTAAAGTTATTTACTGAGAAGTTCTTTCTATTTTCAGGACTAGAGGGCTGTCACTTGTGTAAAATGTGAGCAACATCTACAACAGAGTATAGGGCATTGCCATTATTGTAAGTATATGTATTTAAAAGTAGTGATACTGATCTCTAGGGTGATAAATGAGTAACTTCCACTTGGTAGATGTGTTAAATTTGCCAAGATGTCAGAAGATCCTTTTAACAAAGGAAAAAATAATTTGTTATATTAATAATAACTTGTATTAACTGGCATACTGATTCTTAAAATAGAACGTTTTTTCCTTCTCACTATTAGGATGAGAATTCTGGCATCACTAAGTATTTGCAATCAAATGCCATACCTGCATTTTGAAAAAAAGTTAGTATTGACATTTTTAAGTATAAAATGACAGGGTGATTTGTTTTGTTACCAGGGATTTGATAAATTGCAGTTTAGCACGAGTAACTCCTATAAGCATATATAAATAAAGTGTGGACAAAAATATTGTTTAGGGATTTTTGTATTTGTGTATATTAATTGCCTGAGTTTTCAAGGATGACTGATGCATTATAATTCAAACTTCAAATGCCCTTCAAATTAACAGCCTGTACATGAATTTAAACCCTTACAAAGAAATAGCACTGGAAGCTCTACTTTCTATTTTGAGGGTACCTAGAAATATAAATCAGTCTTTCTCCTTCAGATTAAACTGTCTACTGGCCATCAAATTTTTTAATGATCTGAAATATTTTTTCTAAAAAACAGTTTGTGTCAATGGGTAAAATTTCATTGTTAAGGGAGAAAAAAGCAAGTTATAAGCCCTATTCCAAAACTTCCAAAATTCATTTTCTCAAAATCAAGCATTAGTAGTAAAATAAATGAAATGAGTCCCCTGCTGTCTTCTTAGCATCAAAACACTTACTTCAGGATGTGTGGCAAAGAGATCTTCTCAGTGAGTCCACTCAGTCTTTGTTATTTAGACAAATAATCAACTCAAACAAAACCCACCTAATTTTTATTTTAGAACAATCCTTTTCCAAGTCTTCTAATATTTCCTGGCTCACTGAATCAGGAGTGATGATTTTAAAAATATTTTTGATAGATTTTCTTTACTTGTTTTTGTAGCTTCATTTCCATTTCCAGACAAAATCAGGGTGTGCTAAAAATAACAAACGTGACTAATTCTCAATTACCTGCAATAAGGAGAAGGCAAATGGGGACCTGGCATGATGGAATAAATTACATCCACTGATAGCTTAAAAATCTAATTTTAACCATTACTTTCAAACTCCTTCTTATTAACAAATAAAACTGGAATTCTCTAAGTTCTGTGTCCTCTTCCTTCATTTGAAAAATTCCCTAATGGAGTTGTGGGTATGAAGATAAAAGTACCAAAGGTTGGTAAACGGAGACACAAAGGGAGCGAAAAATATGGGTCATTTATATACTTAATGTTTCACTTCAAATAAAGAAAAATAGGAAAAATAACTGAATTGCCTTAAACATTTTTTCAAAGTACTAACCCACTCGCTCCAGAGTCTGGGTTCAAATGGACACTAGGGTTGGAAAAAACATAGAGGATACTAATATTCCTCTTAACTTTAAAAGTGCAGGCTTTTGTATATAATACAGAATTATATCTTCACAAATGGACTGCAAAATAATTTTTTACAACTCAGTAATAGGAACACATTTTATTCATTTAAAATATGAAACATTAATATTGTGAGAAAATGTGGATTTGCGCACAGAATGTTGATCTAGAAATCATGAAATCTGATTCACGATTAACCTTATTATCTTCCACAAATCATTTGATTTGGCCATAGATTCCTCATTTGTGTAGTGAAGAAAATGATGATTTTAAGAACTACATGATATCCAAATTATGTTCTAGATTAGATTTTTTTTAATCTAACAAGAAAATATCAGCTATAAGCAAAAAATCTTAAAAGAAAATGATTTTTATTGGGTGATAATATGTGTCTGATATCTGTGTTATTCCCCATTATATTTACATATTCTTTCATCCCTTAAAAAATTGAGCGGTGACTGGACAGATGAAGATAAGTGTATAGATAGGTGATAAAGCAATCATAGCAAAATAATAATTACTAGATTTAGATGGTATATATATGAGTGCTTACTGTACAGTTTTTTCAACTTTTCTGCCTGATACTTTCATAATAAAATTTTGGAAACAAAAACCAGAATTCTCTGAGAAATTCTTTACAAATAAATTAAAGGTAATATTAGAAGAGAATTAAATATCGTGTGAGTTGGTCTTTTCTGACCATAACAAGTATTTTGAGTAAATGGAACTACTAGAACCTTTGGTGGGAAACAAAGGCAAATGAAAAAATTAAATCTCCTTAATGCCTATAGCCCACTGGCATGTCCTTGAAACAGGTAGAATGACCTTCTTCTATGAGCTCATCTGTCTTGATGCTGACACTTTGCTAAGGGCAAAAGGCAATCTTAGCCTGGCCCTCAGGATCCTGTGAGTCTACTTTAACATATAAAAATTCCTTTGGAACTTCCTTTATCTCTATCCCCCAAGATACATGTTAGCAAACATCCTCCAAGCATATGGCCCACTGATATACATCTGAAGGGTCTGTGACTGAGGGTTTATTAAACAGTAATAAATGATGCTTTTCTAACAATAGGTAGCCCCCTCAAGGTTCCAGAAACTTTTTTTCCAAAATAGCTTGGAGGCTTGTGGTGTCCCTTACCCCCTCCCAATTTGAAAGTATATAATCAGTCACCTGTCACCACCCCAGTGCAGCTCTTTCTGCTCACGGGTCCTATCCCCATGTTTTAATAAAACCACCTTTTTGCCCTGAAGATGTCTCAAGAATTCTTTCTTGGCCATTGGCTCCAAATCCCAATGTTTCTACATCACCTTCACACACTGCTGGTGGGAATATAAGATCCAACAACCACTTTAGGAAATAATTTGCCACTACCTTAAAAATTAAAATGTGTAACTACTATGTAACTCAATTATTCTTATCCCAGGTATTCACCCAAGAAAATAAAAAGCATATGGTTGTTCATAGCAGCTTTATGCATCAGAGCCAAACACCAAAGAAAACAGGAATGTCTATTAGCATGTGATGGATAAACAATTTACCAAAAGGAATACTGATCATCAATAAAAAGGGATGAAATATTGATACATATACCAAAACAAATGAACTTCAAAATCATTACACTGAGAGAAAAAGGCTAGACAAATGTACATATTCTACGTGTGCCAAAAATTCAAACTAATAAACAGTGACAGATTTGTGCTTTTCAAGATCATTGGAAGCATTATAAAGCAATGCGGAGAAATTTATTTTAAAAAATGGTATGTATAGGACTTTCCTTGTGTAGAATGGCTATCTACTGGGTATCATTTCCAAGTAACATTCATGAGTATGGGTCTTGTTAGGTATGCCAGCTTTGCAGATGGGCTTTGTGGTTGTGCAGTCTGAGTGGCCACAGAGGATTCCATGCTTGACATAATGCCCTGCTGTTGCCCTCACAAAATTCTTTGTAATTTCTATTTTTATGTATTTATATTTAAAGATTTATTTATTTATTATTGGTTGTGGGGGAGGGCAGAGGGAGAGGAGGAGAGAGAATATCAAGCAGACTCCTGCTGAGCACCGAGCCCAAAGTGGGGCTTGATCCCATGACCCTGAGATCATGACCTGAGTGGAAATCAAGAGCTGAATCCTTAACCAACTGAGCCATCCTGGTGCCTCTCTTCATAATTTTCAACCAAGGGGTCTCTCATTGTCATTTGTCACTGAACCTGGCCAATTATGTAGCCAGCCCAGTCCCAGATCAAGGAACCTCCATGGAGGCAATTTAAAAGAATGAAGCCCCTTGATAATAAAGAGTAGATCTGTACTGGAAGCATCTGTAACCATGCTTTAGAAATTCTACAAAGGACAAGATATGAGAAATTAGGTTGCACAGTGTGGGTTTTTCTGTATCATTGGCAAGATAGAGTGTTTATAGACTCAAAGTACATGCTAAACACAGACTTTCCTGATGAAACCAGGAAATAAAAACTACTCGAGCAGCTGGTCAAATTTCTTTCACTTTTTTCTTTCTATATCAGGATATAAATTATACATCATTTCCTGATATGTGCTCAGTAGTTACAGGCCATCTCAAAGAGTTACCTGAGAGCTGATGATGTACATGTTATTATGGGGCTCTGCAGAAACAAACATGTTAAACCATCCTCCACAGATGTTTATTACACCACAGTTACTGAAACAGCCATGCACTGTACTAAATTTCCAAATATAAAGCAGAAACAGAGAATGATTGTAAGAGTACTGATGTTATTTGATATCCTTCCTTTACCCCCCCCTTTTTTTTTTACCAACAGACATGATGAATATCAACAAAGTGATCCCAGCACTGTCAACAAGAGGACCTGATTAATAATGCATACCAAGGTAACTCCTGGGATTTCTTTGTGAAACAAAAGCTTACCTTCTTGGTTTCTCTCCCACTTTAAAAGCTTCAGGTTTTTGTCTATCACTGAGTAGAGGCCAAGAAAAAGCCCTTGTCTCAGCTACAGAAACTAAGATGAAAAATAACAAGTCCTGGGTCACTTGCTTGATGTCTTATAGCTAGATGCAGCTGCCTTTTACAACTTGTTTATAAAAAAAAAAAAGTTCTAAGACTTTGCGGAGCTATGAAACTTCTTCACCACAGAAAAAAAATAGACAAATAAAAATTCAGGAGCTAAAAGCAAAAAGAACTATGTGAGGTGTTCACATTAATAACCATGAATTAGGCTTGCTAGTAGCTTGATAATAATGTGTATCATACTGCATTTTTCAGCTCATAGGCAAATTGTTCATATCATTGAGGAAATTACTATATTATTACAGGTTTGAGCCAGAACTCTGAGAATGGAGGAGGTGATGTATCGACAAGTACAGTAGATGATTATCTAAGAGTAATGTCAAATGGCCTGAGCATTTCACCAAAATGAGTTTTATGCCTTAAATACTGACAACTTGTTCCATCCATGATACAGGAATGACTTTGAGATAAGTATTGGTTGGTTGACTGGCTGAGGAATATCTCAAGATTTGCATTAGCAAAGAGCTCAAGAAGTTTGACTCTGTCCTGAGTTATCCTAGATCCAGGGTATAAGGAAAACCAAAAACATTACTAGACCAACTCATGGCTTCTAGGTTCCAAGCCAGGATTCCTCAGCCTAACTGTGCCATGACCTTCAGAATCAGATGACTGCCAAAGCTCTGATTTCATAATTTCAATTGCATTAGTCACTTTTTAACCCCATTTAAGTGAATGCTCTATAAATTTAAATAATATATCACACAGATTAACTGAGATCCCTAACTCAAGTTAAATTTGGTCACCCTGCTAAAGTGGACATTATTCCTGTTTTCACATTTATAATTGTGTTTAGGGTGTCACTCTCTTTTCAAACTTTAATTTTATTATGTTAGCCCCACAATCTTGGAGTAGATGCACCATCCCCCTCCCATGTGTCCCCCCGTCCCTCTCCCCCATCCCCCCACCCCAGAAAAAAGCAGAAGACAGAAGAGGAAAAGATATAGAAGTAAATTTGCTTTCCCAAAAGGCAGAAACTGGTCATTGTACCTATGTATAAGGCTCTACAAGAAGTCCACTCAGCCATCTTTCTGGTAAGATCACACAAAAAGGAAAAAATTCAGGATGTCAGAACAGGAAAGAGAAAAGCTATTCCAGGTCCCGCTTCTACTCTAATTTAAAGGCAAAGATCTTCATTTTCACAATAATACTGTTAGGTGACATAGGAGTGCAAGTGAGAAAGATACATACTTAAAAAGAAGCAAGAACGTTATAAATAATTTTACATTTATTTGGAGAAGGGCGATGTCCTAATAAAATCTCTGTTTCATCATACTGACCCCTGCTTGGTTTGATCTATATCAGAGTTTCTCAGCTTTGGAACTGTTAACATTTTAAGCCAGATAATTATATGTTCTGTACATTCCAGAGCTTTAGCAGCATCCCTGGTATCTACCCATTATATGTTAGTAGCAGCACTCCATACTCCACAACTCATGGCTATTAAAAATTGTCCTCAGACATTGCCACGTGCCTCCTTAGGGAAGCAAAATCACCCCTGGTTGAGAACCACTGCCCTAAATAGCACTGCCTAGAATAACACATGGCACAGTCTCCTCACACACAGCATCTGTATATACAGTTTTCTCTTCTGGCTTGATCTTCTTCACAAACACATGCACACACTCTCTTCTCTTTCAGATTTTTAAAAAAAGATTTTATTTATTTATTTGAGAGAGAGAATGAGAGAGGGAGAGAGAAAGAGAGCATGAGAGGAGGGAGGGTCAGAGGGAGAAGCAGACTCCCCACTGACCAGGCAGCCCAATGCAGGACTCAATGAGGGACTCGATTCTGGAACTCCAGGATCATGACCTGAGCTGAAGACAGTTGCTTAACCAACTGATCCACCCAGGCACCCCACTTTCAGATTTTTAAAAATGACTTTTTAAGGGGCATGTGAAAATTTAAAGGCTATATTTCCTTTCCTGAATTCAACCAATATTTACTAAACACTTATTATATGCAGAGTAGTAGGCTATGCATTAAATATGTTCTAAAGATGAATAAGGAAAATTCTCTTCCAAAAAGGGCTTACAAACTGTAAAGAGGGACTGGAGTAGAATGCAGAGTAAATTAGCACCATAAGAGGGGAAATATGGCGAGGTATGGAAGATATGACATCTAGGCATATTGCTCACACAACCTTGTCAGAGCTCTTTGTAGAGTATTGTGCCCTGCCCTGCCCTGCTTCTCAAGGATATATTTAAAAAAACTTCTGAATATAAATCTATCTCCCAAAACCATCTCCTCATGTTTAAGAATGTTAGGAGACAGAAGGACCATGGATTTCCCTCAAGTGACATGAAATTTCAAGACACTTAATCATAAGTGTGTGGTTATTTGTCACTTTTCAGTATTAATGCTCTTACATCACGTTCCCTGCTGATGACGGTTTGCTCTTCACAGAACTTTGATATGCTTTATTTTAAATGACTAAACCAGGGATATTAAAAAAATAAACTATGTTATTTCTTTAGCTAACAGACTAAGCAAGATGAACAGAAAAACAAAAAGTCCTGTTTTGTGAGAATGCCACAAAAAGGCCTTCCTGAACAGAATAATGATCCACAATGATTTATTATCCTGTACCCCAGAGTTGCAGACATAGTAGGTTCCAGAAGAGTAATATCTAATATAGCCACTCAGGCCTAGATACAGACAATGCTAATACTAAGCAAAGGTGAAGAACAGAAGGATGGCTGTTGTTATAAGCCTGTTTAAATGAATACTGGCACGAATATTTATTATTAGAAGTTTTAATTAATGCTAAAAATTATCATTTTTTCAATTACATTTTATTCTCCATGTGAGTCATATCTATGCATAACCTACTAGTTTAGACTGTAAGGTTCATCTTGCCACAGTACAAGTTAATTTAATGGTGGGTTAAGTATACAGGAGAAATGCGATAGCTCCCAACATGTTAACCTTATACCAGGTCACGAAGTGGAAGTAAGTAGAATATTTTGATAGGAAAATCATCAGAAAAGACACAGACTTCATCCATGTAATAACCATGGAAAATGGGACCTGGGGCAGTGGGTTAATTGTAAGCTACTTTGGTATTTTGATAGCATTAAAGAAGGTATTTAAAAGATTTTTCTAAATTTTGAAATAATTTTGGCTTACAGAAAAGTTGCAAATATAATACAGAGTTATTACTTTACCCAGTTTGCCTTAAAGTTAACATTTCATATAATTTTGAATAATTACATGAATCATATTGATACAGTACTATAAAACTACAGACATTATTTGCATCTAATTTGCTTTCTCTCTATTCTTCTTTTTCTGGACCAGTATCCTACATTACATTTAACTGTCATGCCTTCTTAATGTCCTTAAACCTGTCAGAGTTCTTTCATCTTTGTTGTTCATGACCTTAGCATGGTTGAAGAGCATTAATTAGCTATTTTCTCCCTTAAAAATATCCCCTAATTCTGGCTTGTCTACTGTTTTCTCATGATTGTATTAAGGTCATCTATTTTTTTGGCAATAATACCACAAAAACAAGGTTATAACTTTCTCAGATCATCATATTGGGATAAATAATAAATAAAGGACAATATGACTCATTACTTATGATCAACATTGTACCTGCCCAGATTTGTCCACTATAAAATTACGAGAGCCTTCAGAAGCAACACTACCTTATGAACACATTAGTTTTAGTGAACTCATTTTGAACATCTCACACTCAGAGCTATATGAAAAATTTTTGCATTGTTTTAAACTACTGAGTTTGTGATAATTTGTTACAGAAGCAATAGGAAACTGATACATTACCTATATTATTAGTTAAAATAAAGGTATCCAATTTGTTAGATATTTCTGAAGAAAAACTATTTGTATTAATCAGTTTATGTCCTTCAAAAATGATTTGATCCAGCTCTCCAGAAAATAAAGCAGCTCTAATTCCATAGACCACAGTAGGTTGGAAACTACAGATTTTGGATCTGAAAGTGTCAGCATTTGCATTTGCTTTTAATTCCATACCTAGCCTAGTCCAGAATCAGCAGAGCCATAGGACCTCCTCAAAGACACAAAAATCTGGAAAAACCTTTCAACTCAGTTGGATAAATGAGTGAAGTACATCAAGTTAACACCCAGATTTCATAGTAACCAAGAAATTTTAGAAAACCATAAAAGGTTATCTAACTAAATCCTTTGTCTTGAATTTAACTGAATAAAATCTTTCACATACATTTATTTTTTCTGCAACCAAGTATATGTGTTTGGATGCATGTGCCTATGTCTATACATATTCATAGGGGATTAAATTTGAAGTTAATTTTTTAAAATCATTTTATTTATTTATTGAGAGAGAGAATGAGCAAGTGGGGAGAGGAGCAGAGAGCAAAGGAGAAGCAGATTCCACACTGAGCATGGAGCCCCATACAGTGCTTGATCCTACAACTCATGAAGTCATGAGCTAAACCAAAATCAAGAGTTGGGGGCTTAACTGACTGAGCCACCCAGGTGCCCCTGGAGTTAATGTTTTCATTTCATTAAAACTGTAGGTATTCCACAAGTATTTTCTGTTGTTGCTGCTGGACATGATGTTGATAACAATGACAAAAATATTCACATTAGGAACACCTGGGTGGCTCAGTTGGTTAAGTGGCTGCCTTAGGCTCAGGTCATGATCCCAGCGTTCTGGGATGGAGTCCCAAATCGGGCTCCTTGCTCGGCAGGGAGCCTGCTTCTCTCTCTGCTTCTGCCTGCCTTTCTGTCTGCCTGTGCTCACTCTCTCTGACAAATAAATAAATAAAATATTTAAAAAAAAATATTCACATTATTCTTTTTTTTTTTTCCCCTTGGATCACTGTAGACATTCTTTAATGTCAATTTGATTTTTTCTGGGTTAATTTTTCGGAAAGATCAACTTCTTTTTTTCTTTCAGCTTTATTAAGATATAATTGACATATAATCTTGTGTAGGTTTAACATGTATAATGTGATAATTTGATATATGTATATACTGCAAAATGATTAACACATTAAGGTTAGTTACACATCCACCATCTCATAGTTATCATTTGTGTGTGTGTGTGTGTGTGTGTTAAAAACACTTAAGATCTATTCTCTTAGCAAATTTCAAGTACACAAAACAGTATTATTAACTATAGTCACCATGCTATACATTATATCCCAGGACTTATTCATCTTATAACTGAAAATTTGTATCATTTGATCAATATCTCCCTACTTTCCCCTTACCCCAGACCCTGGCAATCACCAATCTACTCTCTGCTTCTATAAGTTTGGCTTTTTAAGATTCCACATATAAGTGATACCAGGTAGTATTCATCATTTTGTGTCTGACTTATTTCACTTAGCTTATTGCCCTCTAGGTTTATCCATGTTATCACAAATAACAGGATTTCCTATTTTTTTATGGCTGAGAAATACTCTATCCTATTGCATATTATATACATACACACATATGTGTATATAAATATATTCACATAAGTATATATACAGACCACATTTTCTATATCCATTCATCTACCAGCAGACATTTAGGTTGTTTCCATGTCTTGGTTATCATGAATAATGCTACAGTGAACATGGGGGATATGGATATCTCCTCCAATTTCATTTCCTTTGGATATATACCCAGAAGTGGCATTGCTGAATCATAAGATAGTCCTATTTTTAATTTCTTAGAAATTGTCATACTGCTTTCCATAGTTGCTAAACCAATTTATACTCCCACCAACAGTGCCTAAGGGTTCCCTTTTCTCTATCACATTATTCTTAAACATTTCATACATTTTTGCACATTTTCTTGGGTATTACTTGAAAAAGTCATATACTTTTGTGGTTACAGGAGAACTGTTCTCACTCTGACTGGACACATTCCTTCCTAATCTCACTTTTGCTGCTTTCCTTGGTTGGGGCATAAAATCAAAGCTTGATTTTTTTTTTTCTTGACTGTTTCTAACAAAAAAAATCATTACTCTTCTAAGTTTAATAATTATAAATTGTTGCTGTTATTTGTCAGATTTTGAAAGCACTCTCAAGCATTTATCTCATTTTGGCAAAATAAATTTAATTTCAGTAATACTGTTTAAATTTAGAATATTCTAAAGGATGGGGGCACCTGGGTGGCTGAGTGGATTAAGCCTCTGGCTTCAGTTCAGGTCATGATCTCAGGGTCCTGGGATCGAGTCCCACATTGGGTTCTCTGCTCAGCGGGGAGCCTGTTTCCCCACCCCCCTCTCTCTGCCTGCCTCTCTGCCTACGTGTGGTCTCTGTCAAATAAATAAATAAATAAAATCTTTAAAAAAAAATATTCTAAATGATGTCTTTGGTTATTAAAGTAAATGTAGTTTCTTTACTTCGATTTATTCCATTTCAATTTATTTCCTTACAAAAAAAATCTGCAGTGTAAACCAGAAGCTAAAATAAAGGTGACAGATGATAGGTGAAAGATGATAAAAGTGATGATTCAGATAAATGTTGTAAGTCCTACTTCATTTAGAAATATTATCAAATTGGGCACCTGGGGCTCAGTTTGTTAAGCATTTGCCTTCAGCTCAGGTCATGATCTCAGGGTCCTGGGATCAAGTCTCATATCAGGGCTCCCTGCTCATCCTAGAGTCTGTTTCTCCCTCTCCCTATTGTGCTCTGCTCTTTCTTGCTCATTTTCTCTTTCAAATAAACATACAAAATCTTTTTAAAAAAAGAAATATAACCAAATCAAGAAACACTCTTTTTTCTCAATTCCTAAGACAGAATTACGGAAACAAGGATTTTCTTATTAATTTTATAGAATTCAAATGAATAGCCTTGTTTACTAAAAAATATACTTTGCTTCTCAGAATACACAGCAAGAAAGATTTTGTTTGTATTTATATTATCATATATAAAAATGATCATAAAATTGACTCTAATTTCTATTATCATTCATGGAGTAAGACATTTCTGAGTGTACACTATGTACAAGACACTGTGTTATAGTGATAAACATAACCAATATGTAAAAATAAACAATAGGATACTGAGAAGCTAGCTGGAAGTGTTAATAAACTTTTGACTAGATTTTGCTTAGGGCAACAAAGGCCAAGAATGGTAATAATAAACTGTACTAAGACAGCCCAGCATGTCAGGCTAAAGCCTGATGAATGAGATGGAGACACGAGGCATTAGTGAGCGGGCTTTGCTTTCACTGATTTAACTATAAGAGATAAAGCTTGGAAAAGTAAAACTTTCCCTTAGGCAGGGAAAGAGACACATGAGTGCTTCTCCAGGGGATGGGCAGCTGCCAGTCTAGAAAACAAGCTAACTAGTGTACCAGTCACAGCCAAGAAAGCCAGGAAGCTTTGCCAGGCAGGCAAGGATGATTAATATTCAACCATTTATCCACCCACTGGGATACATTCACACTTCAGACAGCAGAAGTTGAACACAAAAAGCAACTTTTTCCCTTTGTAGTCTTTTGTGATGGCTTGATTGTTAACTAGCTTGCCTAGTGATCATGGTGATCAAATTACCCATATTGTCATCATTTCACTTATCTTCTCATATTTTGGAAAGATACAGTTAAATTGTTGCTGATTTGTTTCCTGTGAAATATTCTGTATTATATACTGAAATTCTTAAAACACTGTAGTAACTTCACACACTTCTTGTTCTAAATTACCTTAGAAAATTAACAGGAAAGGTCTCTTAGAAGCTCAAGGAGACTTCTGTATTTCTCAACACTAATAATAAAACTGGTACCTGAAAAGGCAGCAACAAATTCAAGAGGTCAAACAAAGGTGATAGGGGACTTTCATTTATCTGTTATGCTATCCTTCCTGTGACTTATTTGCTTAATGTTGCTCTGTTGTTATTAGAGTCCCTACAGTTAGAGTAAAAATAAATCATAATTAGCATTAATAAGTTACCTTTTGGGTAATAGAACTCCTAGTGAGTTTGGCACAGAATAAGCCTTCCATGAGAGTCTAATTAGAGTGTTACTTATTCTCTAGCCACTACTCACCAATTATTTAAAATAATCTTTGACACCAGCTTATTCCAACATCTGAAAATATTAAGATACAGTTAGAAGAGGTCTTTTTGAGATTAGCTCCTATACTTCCATGAAACAATTAGGGAAGTAAAATAAGGAAAAACCAAGATTATCTTGCTTAGATTATTTAGAACAAAAAATGCCTATCTCTATTTCTGTAGCATAATTCTTTCACTGAAGTTCATGATATGATAAGTTTCATAAGACTTAGGAAATTATATCCAGAATATTTTTATGAATAAATGTGTACTTAAAACTTCTCTATACTTTGTAACATCTGGGAAATTTTGGAAGAGCTTTCAGAATTCTTTGAATCCACTAGCCAATAAAATGCATAAAGTATAATAAGATCCAGTAAAAATGTAGCAGTAGCAGTCAAAAAGTGAAGAGTTACAACTTTGTGCCTTAAATTATAAAATATAATAGCCAAAACAAGGAATAGGAGGTTCTGGGTTTGCATAGTGTTCAGTTCCTTCCACTGCTCCCATCCCTGCCAAAACAGGATGAAAAAAGTACAAAATACTCATTAATATCTTCCAAATGTTCTGAACTTGGAGGAAAAACAGTTAAAAATGAGAAAGATCAAGGGGCAAGATTCCATGCGTAGAAGCTCTGACATACCACTTTGTGAACTATAGCAGAGATAAGAGGGAAATCCAGGGCTTCCCATTCTCCAGGACATTACATTATCAGAGAAGGAGATGAGGGAAGTAATAAAGGGCCAAAGAATAATATCTTTTTCTTAATCAGGTTCTGAATCTATCAAAAAAAAATAAGGCAAAAGAATCAGTATATGGAGACAAAAACTGTTCCCACTAGTGATAAAATTGCAAAGGAGGATGTAGCATGTAGTTGCAAGGTAGCAGGCTTCTTAATAGTGATTTAGATTCACTTTCCCATGCAATAACAACCAGAGCTGGAAATCTGAAGACATTCCCCTGTGAAGGCTCACCCTTGTAAAAGTTAATAGAATCCAAGAGCAGATCAGCACTCATGCTTTTTCCAAGTACCTTAGTTCCCAAAAGGAAAGAGTGGCTTAACCACCCATGTCTACTTCCATGGCCCAAACACCAAGCAAAACTCCAACTATTCTCATTTCCAAAGGTGGTGGATAAAGGTGGTAGTCTGGTCTACTATGGGAAATGTCCTCTTGGTAAAAGCTAGAGAATTGAAGACTAAGCTCCCTTTCCAACTAAAGTTATACTCCTGTTGACAGAATGGGTTCTGTTAACAAAAAAGTAACTGGGTCTTAGAAGACTAGAGTCTCAGAAGAACTCAGCTTCATCCCAGCTCTCCAGAAATGTAGTCTCCAGAAATGCCAGGCCTCAGGAAAATGAACAGATTTAAGTGGCAAGTGGGATAGGAAAAGGCGGATTAGTCCCAAATAAGATGGGTATCAAAAACGTCTCTCTTGGGACGCCTGGGTGGCTCAGTTGGTTAAGCAGCTGCCTTCGGCTCAGGTCATGATCCCAGCGTCCTGGGATCGAGTCCCGCATCGGGCTCCTTGCTCGGCAGGGAGCCTGCTTCTCCCTCTGCCTTTGCCTGCCTCTCTGTCTGCCTGTGCTCGCTCTCTCTCTCTCTCTAACTAATAAATAAATAAAATCTTTAAAAAAAAAAAAAAGTCTCTCACATTTCATTAAGACAAATAAAAAGTTTGGATGAATATGCCTGTATCAGAGAGGCAAGTGAAAAGTAATGGTATGGCACTTTTGCAAACATACTATAAACACATTTGAAGGAAAGAATGAACCAAAATGAACAAAGAAAAATAACAAATACAGAAGAGACACAAAGAATGCAGCATGGGATAAAGTATCATCTAAGAAATAAAAGCAGCACTACATAAGTGCTGCAGAAACACAAAAGTTAACATAATATAAAAAGAGCTCAAGATTATATGATTAAAAAATTAGATTGAGATGCAAACATAAGGAAAGTTACAGAGTTAAGGAAAAAAATATAGAAATAAATAGTTCCATTACAAATATATTGCCTAAAAGACAGTGATGAAGAGTATAGATGTGGGTGAATAAGAAAAGATCGACAGAATCATAATGGGTAAAATAAAAAGGCAAGAATAAAAAAATAACCAATGAGGAGGTAAAAATTTATTTAAAGCAAGCAAAAATGGAGATAAGTAACTGACCTGAGTTCAAAGTAATGGTCATAAAAATGTTCACCTCTCACAAAAATAGATGAATAGAAGAATATATGAATCCAGGGAGAGCTTCAACAAATAGATTAAAAATATAGGTAAGTACCAAGTTACAGAGATGAAGAATACAATAACTGAAATAAAAGATACACTAGAGGGGTTCAACTCTGTAAAGAGACCAGATGAAGCAAAAGAAAGGATCAATGACCCAGAAGACAGGTTAGTAGAAAGAACTCATTCAAACAGAACAGCATAAAGCAAAAAGAATTTTTAAAAAATGAAAATAGCTTAAGGAACCTCTAGGACAATGTCAAGGGGTCCCAGAAGGAGAACAGAAAGAAAGAAACAGAAAACTTCAATGAAGAAATAATGGTTGAAAACTTGCCTAACTTGGGGAAGAAGGAAACAGATATCCAGATCCAGGAAGTCCAGAGAGTTCCAAAAACATGAACCCAAAGACATCTACATTAAGATGCATTATAATTAAAACATCAAAAGTTGAAAATAAAAAGAGAATCTTAAGAGCAGCAAGAGAAAAACAACTTTCTACATACAAGGAAATGACCTTAAGAATATAAGCAGATTTCTTAGCAGAAACTTTGCTGTCTAGAAGACAAAGGCATGATACTTTCAAAGTGTTGGAAGCAATAAACTCCCACCTAAGAATACTCTACCCAGTTTCATTCAGAATTGAAGGAGAGATAAAGAGTTCCAGACAAGCAAATCCTTTAGGTAATCAGCCTTACGATAAATGTTAAGAGGACTTTGTCAAGTTGAAAAGAGAGGGCACTAATTAGTAACATGAAAACGTATGAAAGTAAAAATCTTACTGGTAAAAGTAAATATATAGTTAGGGTAGTGGACTTATAATCACTTATAAGCTAAAACGAAGTCTAAAAGACAGAAGTAGTAAAAAAAAAAACTATAACTACAATTCATTAATGAACATAAAAAATAAAGAGATGTAAAATGTGACATCAAAAACATAAAATCAGAGAGGGGGTAGTAAAAATATAAAATGTATTTTATAATGTATTCAAACTTAATTTATTATCAACTAAGTATAGACTAGTATATATGTAGGCTGATATATAATAACCTTGTGGTAACCAAGAAGCAAACACCAATGTAAATACCTAAAAAATAATGAGAATGAAATATAAACATAACACTAAAAAGAGGCATCAAACTACAAGGGAAGAGAACAAAAGAAGAAAGGATCAGAGAGGAATTACAAAATAGTTACAAAACAATGAACAAAATGGTAATAAGTATGTACTTACCTAGAATTATTTTAAATGTTAATGTACTAAATTCTCTAATCAAAAGTCATAGAATGGATAAACAAATAAAAAAACAAGACCCATCTATATGTTGCCTACAGGAAACTTATCTCAGATGTAAGGATAAACAAATTGAAAGTGAAGGGATGGAAAAAGATTTTCATGTACAAGGAAACCAGCAAAATACAGGGCACCTATACCAATATCTGACAAAATACTTTAAATCAAAGGTGGGCATTAAATAATGTTAAAAGGGTCAATCTAGTAAGAAGCTATAACATTTTCAAATATTTATGCACTCGACACAGAAGCACCTAAATATATAAAGCACATATTAAACAGAATTAAAGGGAGAAATCAGCAGCAATACAATAACATCAGAGGACTTTAATACCCTACTTAAATCAATGGATAGATCATCCAGACAGAAAATCAGTAAGGAAACATTAGCCTTCAGTGACACATTAGACCAGATGGACTTAATAGATATTTACAGAACATTCCAATCAAAAGCATAATAATATGTATTCTTCTCAAGTGCACACAGAAGATTCTCCAGGATAGATCATGTTAGGCAACAAAAAAGTCTCAACAATTTTAAGAAGACTGAAATCATATCAAGCACCTTTTCAGACCACAATAGTATAAAAGTAGAAATCAATCAATCACAGGGAAAAAAAAAACCTAAAAAGATTACAAATATGTGGAGATTAAACAACATACTACTGAACAACCAATGAGTCAACCAAGAAATCAAAGGAGAAACCCTGAGACAAATGAAAATGGAAAAACAACATGCTAAAATCAGTTCTTCGAGGGAAGTTTACAGCAACACAGCTTTATCTTCCTAATTGGATGAATTGATATTGCTACAAATACTCATATTACCCAAAGCAATCTAGACTCGATGTGCTCCCTATCAAAGTCAAATGGCATTTTTCATAGAAATAGAGGACAACCTTAAAATTTGTATGGAACCACAAAAGATCCAGTATAGCTAAAGCAATCTTGAGAGAGAATAAAATTAAAGGTATCATGCCTCTGAAATTTCAAACTATATTACAAAGCTTTAGTAATCAAATAGTATGGTATTGGAATAAAAACAGCCCCATAGGTCAATCAAACAAAAAAGAGCTCAGAAATCAATCCATGGGGGTGCCTGGGTGGCTCAGTCAGTTAAACGTCTGCCTTTGGCTCAGGTCATGATCCCAAGGTCCTGGGATCCCTGGGTCTCAGGGTCCCACATCAGGCTCCTTGCTCAGCAGGAAGTCTACTTCTCCCTCTCCCTCTACCTGTTGTTTTCCCTGCTTGTGCTCTTTCTCTCTCTCTGTCAAATAAATAAAAACTTAAAAAAAAAAAAAAAAGAAAACCCATGAATACATGGCCAATTTATTTACAACAAAGGAGGTAAGAATATACAATGGGAAAAGGACAGCCTCTTTAACAAATGGTGTTGGGGCAGCCATATGCAAAAAAAGGGAATTGGACTGACATCTTACATAATACACAAAACTTAATTCAGAATGGATTAAAGACAAATATAAAACCAGAAACCATAAAACTCCTAGAAGAAAATATAGGCTGTAAGCTCTTTCCTATCAGTTTGGCAACATTTTTTGGACCTGATATTTATTTATTTATTTATTTATGAGAGAGAAAGAGAGCATGCACATAAGTGAGGTGGGGGCGGGCAGAGGGGGAGGGAGATGCAGACTCTCCACAGAGCAGGGAGCCCAAAGTGTGGCTTAATCCCAGGACCCTGAGATCCTGACCTGAGCTGAAGGCAGAAGCTTAACTGACTGAGCCACACGGGCACCCCTGGATCTGATTCTAAAAGCAATGGTAAGAAGGCAAAAATAAACACATTGGACTCTATCAAACTAAAAAGCTTTTGCACAAGCAAAGGAAACAGCAAAATAAAAAGACAACCTACTGAATGAGGTTAGATATGTACAAATCATATATCTAATAAAGGGTTAATACAGGAATTGTATAATGAACTCCTGCAACTCAAAGACAAAAAACCCTAAACAATCTAACTTAAAAATAGGAAGTGGATCTGAGTAGACTTTTTTTTTCAAAGAAGACATAGAGGTTGCCAACAAGTATATGAAAAAATCCTCGACATCACTGACCATGAGGGAAATGCAAATCAAAATCATAATGTGGTATTATTTCATATTTGTCAGAATGGCTATTATCAGAAAGCCAAGAAATAATAAGTATTAGTGAGGGTGTGGAGAAAAGGGAAACTTCATGCTCTGTTGGTGGGAATGTATACTGGTGTAGCCACTATGGGAAGCAGTATAGAGCTCTCCCAGAAAACCAAAAATAGAATCACCATACGATCTAATATTTCTACTTCTGGATTTTTAATCTCTAGAAATGAAAAAAGTAATTTGAAAAGATATATTCACCCATATGTTTATTGCTGCTTTATTCACTATAGCCAAGATTTAGAAAGAACCAAAGTGTTTATCAATGGATGAATGGTGTTAGAAGATAGAGAAGGGTCAGCAAAGTATCTTCTGAACTGAAAAGGCACTTTGAGACTGAAAAACAAAGCCACTCCATACCACTTACACAGAGTTTTATTCAGGGTAACTTACTGACAGAGGGAGTGGGTGGACAGAAGATCTAGGTACTATTCTGCATTCAGTCTAGAGCTGAATCCACAGCTTTTACAAAGTGAAGGGTCACTGTGATGTGGTCAAAGGATACTTATCTAAAGTGGCACCATCTCTGTGCCAAGGATCTCTACTAGTTATTTAAAGTGACACTCTTTGTGTTCCTGTCATTGCTACTAGATATAAAGTAGTGTCTTATGTGTGCTATTTTTGGGAAAACCAGAACAAGCTTTCTCAAATTCTGGTCAGGGCATATATCAACTTCTAATGGGCCTGGAACCTGGAGGGCCAAAGACAGATTCAGTTTTGTCAGCACTCTTACAAATGCAGAAAGACATGGTACATATACTCAATGGAATACTACTCAGCCATTAAAAGAAGGAAATCTTGTCTTTTGAAACAACATGGATGGGTCTTGAGTGTATTAAGTTAATTGAGTCACAGAGAAAGAAACACACAATTCGATTTTACTTACCTGTGGAATTTAAAAAACAAAACAAAACCAACTCATAGATGCAGACTGGTGGAAATCAGCAGAGAAGGGGCTGAGGATAAGTGAATGTAAGAATATGGTAAAAAAGTAAAAATTCCAGTCATGAAACAAGTAAGTCATGGAGATAGAAGGTACAGGTTGGTGACTATAGTCAATAATATTGTATTGAATATTATGTAACTTTACATGGGAAAATTAAACTTAATTGTGATGATCAATGCATAAGCATATACAAATATCAAATCATTACAATATATACCTGAATCTAATGTAATATTATATGTCAATTGTACCTCAATAAAAAAAATTAAAGAAAGACTTGTGACATCCAGGTACAAAAAGTAAATCACATACAAGAGAGAAAAATTAGGGGAGGAGTCAAGATGGCGGAGAAGTAGGAGGCTGAGACAACATCAGCCAGCAGGAGATCAGCTAGATAGCCTATCAAACCATTCCGAACACCTACGAATCCAACAGGAGATCGAAGAGAAGAAAAACAACAATTCTAGAAACAGCAAATCGACCACTTTCTAAAAGGTAGGACAAGCGGAGAAGTGAATCCAACGCGATGGGAAGATAGACCCCAGGGGGAGGGGCCGGCTCCCGGCAAGCGGCGGAGCACAAAATCAGAACTTTTAAAAGTCGGCTCCACGGAGGGACATCACTCCAGAGGCTAAACTGGGGTGAAGACCTCATGGGAACAGCGTGGACTCAGGTCCTGCGGGGTCACAGAAGGATCAGGGGTGTCTGAGTGTCGCAGAGCTCACAGGTATTAGAGGAGGGAAGCCGGCTGCGGAGACAGAGCCGAGGTTTCCTAGAACCATAGTCTGTGACACGGGCTGGTGCTATGTGACATGGGCCGGTGCTCTGTGCGAGGGGTCCCCACAAGATCCGGGGAGACTCTGACCCGGGAGAGCTCAGGGAACTACGGGGTTCGGAAACTCCAGGTGGGACTCTGCCAGAGACAGAGATGCTTGGTCACAGGCTGGGTGAGCTCGGAGCACTCCCAGAAGCCAGTGAGATGGGACTAATTACGCACGATTTTTCCCGGGCCCGGCCGGAGGCTGGGGAGACAGGAGTGATTAAAAGCTTTTCTCTGAAGGCAAACTGAAGACTGGGGCCCCTAGCTCTTGGCTCCTCCGAGCTGGAGATTGGGATGCTGCCATTTTCATTCCCATCCTCCAGAACTCTACAGAAAGCGTTCAGGGAACAAAAGCTCCCGAAAGCGAACCTAAGAGGATTACTCAGCCCGGCCCCTGGTAAGGGCGGTGCAATTCCGCCTGGGGCAGAGACACTTGAGAATCACTACAACAGGCCCCTCCCCCAGAAGATCAACAAAAAATCCAGCCAAGACCAAGTTCACTTAACAAGGAGAACAGTGGATTCTTATCTGGACAAAAGAAGAAGGCTGAAAAACTCACCACAAAAAAAAGAACAGGAGGCAGGACTGAAGGCTAGGGACCTAATCAATACAGACATTGGTAATATGTCAGATCTGGAATTCAGGACGACGATTCTCAAGGTTCTAGCCGGGCTCGAAAAAGGCATGGAAGACATTAGATAAACCCTGTTGGGAGAAATAAAAGCCCTTTCTGGAGAAATAAAAGAACTAAAATCCAATCAAGTTGAAATAAAAAAAGCTATTAATGAGGTGCAATAAAAAATGGAGGCTCTTACTGCTAGGATAAATGAGGCAGAAGACAGAATTAGTGATATAGAAGACCAAATGACAAAGAATAAAGAAGCTGACCAAAAGAGAGACAAACAACTAATGGACCACGAGGGGAGAATTTGAGAGATAAGTGATGCCATAAGATGAAACAACATTAGAATAATTAGGATTCCAGAAGAAGAAGAAAGAAAAATAGGAGCAGAAGGTATACTGGAGAGGATTATTGTAGAGAATTTCCCAAATATAGCAAGGGGAACAAACATCAAAATGCAGGAGGTGCAGAGAACACCCCTCAAAATCAATAGGAATCGGTCCACACCCCGCCATCTAATAGTAAAATTTACAAGTCTTAACGACAAAGAGAAAATCCTGAAAGCAGCACGGGACAAGAAGTCTGTAACATACAATGGTAAAAATATTAGATTGGCAGCAGACTTATCCAGAGAGACCTGGCAGGCCAGAAAGAACTGGCATGATATATTCAGAGCACTAAATGAGAAAAACATGCAGCCAAGAATACTTGATCCAGCTAGATTATCATTGAAAATAGAAGGAGAGATAAAAAGCTTCCAGAACAAACAAAAACTGAAAGAATTTGTAAACACCAAACCAGCTCTACAGGAAATATTGAAAGGGGTCCTCTAAGCAAAGAGAGACCCTAAAAGTATTATCAGAAAGGAACAGAGACAATATACAATAACAATCACCTTACAGGCAATACAATGACACTAAATTCATATCTCTCAATAGTTACCCTGAACGTAAATGGACTAAATTCCCCAATCAAAAGACACAGGGTTTCAGAATGGATTAAAAAACAAAACCCATCCATATGCTTCCTACAAGAAACTCATTTTAG